>JAHDVE020005640.1:0-28981 GCA_022606495.2 Halesus radiatus
TTTATCGAATGATGATGGCTTTTAAAAATGGATATGGATATGAAAAAGATTATTTTTAAAATGATTTCGATTCTATTTTGAATATTACCTGTATCATACACGAAAATATTGGGAGTAAATAAACAGGATATCGATCAGCAAGTAAGATATCCAGAGGATTGATAATATTTGAAGAGAACTTTTAAGAAAATTTAATCTGATAAAATATTTTAGGTTGCAACATATTTTCAGCAGTCCAACAAATATTTATAGAATCTCCAGTTCTGTGAAACTCTTTTGAGAATATTTAGTCGCAAAATAACAGGATATAGAACCTTTCGAAAATTCTTCAGGCACTCTCAGTTCAAAAGTTATGCTCTAGCATATGAATTAGGTAGAAATGAAAATGTGATAAGTGCTCGCTCATCTTATACTAATTATTTATATTGTATGGTATATTCAAAAACAAAATATATATATTTTAAGGCTACAATATTACATACTCATAATATTTCCAGAATGTTTATAAACTTATATTTCTAATTGATTATTTTAGTAATTTATTGAAGAAGAAGTGAATAAAAAATAAATAACTTGAAATATTCAAGGTCCTTTGAAGTATAAAACATTTATTTAGACGTATTTATAGCTTGAAAAAATGTTTTTTCGTAAGAGTCAATAGACATTAGTTCCTAAATACTATAAGCAATATAAAAAAACACTTAAAAATATCCGAAAGTAATCAAATCGAGTGTAGTGGAAATGCATCCTATCTTATTTAATTCAATTAACTCAATGTCTAGTGTTTTTATTTAAGAAATATTGTATAAACAGATTTCACAATGACAAATATTTCTCATTAATTCATTATGTTCTATATGTATAAAATTCCATTCTATAACAATTATAAAAAAAGAATATATAATATAAAATTCTTCATCCCCACTCTTTCTTATTATAAATGGACTTACAACTAAAAATATCACTAAATCCAGCCGATGATAAAAAAAAAGTAGGCGCAACGACCAGGCGTGCACTGGCTATTCCAAAACTGCAAAACAGCACGCAGGCAGAAAGAGTACCGAGCATAGTGCAACTTTCTAAACAGTTCGAGCTTGATTCAGAAAAAATGTAGGAAAGGAATTGGACGGTGATTCGAGCCTTAAGACTCATGATTGACGCAGCACAACTGTCAAGTCAATTGGCCTATCCTATCAAAGACGGCGACACCATTACTAAAATTATTGACCAGGTTCTTTATGAACTCGATAATTTATAAGAAGGGGGTGGCCCCGTGATTTTTGATCATGCATTCCTCTTTAAAAACTTATTTGGACACTTTAACACCGAAAATGACGATGAAGAAATCAACAGTCAATAAAGCCTCAGCGATATTTCGAACCATGCGAGAGTCTGGGACATTGTAAAGACAAGGAAGATATTATTGGAAGTAAAAAAATGCATCATACTCGAGCAGATTCTTTTTGTTGTTAAGCGAGTTTAACAATAGGCTTTTATCGGAGAAGTAAAGCAAACACCTCTTGGAGGAAACAACAGTATGAACCGAAAGACACTAATGATGAAAACACTCAGATAGAATGAGGAAAAGTTTGGCAAAGGAGGTTCCAAGAAGATGATGTCAAAAAATAGCATATCTATCGACTCTCAAAATTAGCCCAAATTGGAGGAGCTGCAATTAGAAGCAAACAAACTCAAAACATTCAAATCTATTAAAATGTTTCGAGATTCGAGCAAAAAGAAGTCCACCTTATACCCACTGTTCGCGGAAGACGAAGGCGATGAATTGCTCAGCCGTTAAAACCGAATGTTTAAAGATTCGCAATACCATGTCCTCTGGAACTCGACCACAAAATAATACCACAAAATATTTATCGAAACCCCAGAAAAATATAAGCTCATGAGGTCTGAACAAAAGATTGACTTTATCCACGAACTTAATAAATACGCCAAAATCATAAAAGAGAAGAAATCCTAGACTGATATGAAGACAGCCTTGGTATAATCAAAAGTATGGATATTTTTATTTATGCTTTTGATACTCCTGGGATTCTTGACTCCTTTTTTTGGGATGAATGATATAGCCTGTAGATTTATGATGTTAATAATAGGCGGACTGATCGCCTTGATGCTAGTTATCATACTCCGGACTCCAATCTACTCTGGGGATCAGTTCAAATAGGACTTAAGGGTGAAGATAGAATAGTACAACTAGTCTGGGGAGAATGAGTTTGTCTTTTAAATGGAGCCCGGGGGGTATGATTTAAAAGTTGTTAAAAAATAAGATTGATTTTTTTTACCAATGCATCAGTCCCCAAAAATTTATATCTGATATGGTAAAATATCTATCGATATGCTCTGAATGAAATAACCGAATGTTAATGATAAGTAATATCATAAAATAATATTTTTAGACAAGTAAATAAATTATTAGCAAGTACAAAGTGAAGTTATACATTAAATGTTCAGTTTATAGTATTTTCATTTTTTATTTTGATATTCTGTTGAATATAGCTATAAGAATTCTGAAATTAAAGTGCAAATATATTTTTTTTATATTTTTGAAAAATAAAATATTTTTAGTATTATCGACAGGATTTTCAAAGAATATGCTTGCTAATTTCCCTTCAGAAATACATCACCAATCATCAGATCTTATAAACATGTCATCAAGACTATATATGTATAGATAAATTAAAGATATAGTATTTTAAAAAGCAGATCTCTGCCGTTTGTTCATCGTAAAAGTAACAAAACGAATATCACGACGAAACAATTATGTGCAAAATGACTTTTTTTAATAAGGTATAAAACAAATACCCTTTCCTACTAAAAACAGAAAATTATTTAAAATATGTATTGAAAGAAAGACAAAATGATGATTAATTTAATGGGAATATTTGACTATTGGGATATTGAGAAGAAGAAGAAAAAAGGTTGGGATTTTATTATTTGATAAAATAAACTTGCTTTTCACAATTATCAAGCCCATTGAATAATGGTGAGCAAAAAGCAAGCCAAATAATTTTTCATATCTTATCATAATATATCACATAATTTTCTTACAGGGCGGCCGATTGTTATGATTGAGCAACAGTTAATTTGCTAATTTGTTAAAATTGTTAAGTAATAGATCTGACTTAGAGACTGGTGCCATCAAGATATAGATGTCCTTGATTCTGACTTGATAAGCGTCGTACCATGTTGTGGTTGCTTAGATCTTGAAGGTCGCTTTCTTTAAGAGTTCGATCGTATTTTATTTATTTTAAATAAAAAACTAAAGGTTCAAACCGAAATAATAAAAAAAAATATATTATATAGTTATGTTTTTTATACTGCCAACTTTCGACAAAGATAGTGCCTTTTGGCCTTCTCGAGGCTTAACCTTTCTTCATCAGGCAATAATGCTTCATACACGCCGGTTTCCAAGGTAACTTCAAGTTTGCAATCCTTAAAGTAGATATTCGAATTTAGAAACTCTACCCCCACAATCACCAAAAACTGTTCCTCTGGGTATTGCACGATATTATTGATGAAATACTAGGCTAGTTTTTCAGGTTTATTAAAGGTTATTGTTTTTATTTTTGACTCTTAGAGTATTCTTTTTAAAGTATCAATTTGATATTTTTAGGCAATTTATTTCAGGTAGTCAATCAATCCTTTTTCGTAGGTTTCTAAGCATTTATACCAAAACAATTCGGAGTACATCCGAAAGTCAGCCCATTTCTTACACACTCGAAAGTTTCTGATTATCTCATGGCAACTGAGATACCTGGTAAAATAGAGCATGAACAGATTTTAAGAATTATCAAATAACAATGGTTAGACATATGTTGGCTTCCAACCCGGAATTCGGACGTAGTCAAACTGAAGACCATTGAAATAACAATTAGTGGAAGTAGCCGCTGGTCCCATAGTATAGCCTTCTGGAAATATATATTATTGAGGGCTTCCGCCTTAGCCACCAACACAACATGTTTGGCCTTTTGTTGTTCGAAAGCCTATACTATCAAAAATCATTCCCGCCCTGACGAGCAGCCCGTTAATATATTCATCATGCTCCAAATTTAATGTCTTTATATTTTTAACCGTCGATGTAGAAGTAACTTTTTTGCCTTTCACATACTTATTTTACTTGACGTTGGTCCTATTAATTAGCTCATATTCGAACTGAAGGCTACTGACATACGGGCGATAGTCGCTACCGATAGTAATTGCCGATATTTTATAATCCCTCCAATTCAGATTGGAGTCGCGGAAGATATCTGCATCATCATGAAGGTTGGATCCGACGCACATTAAAAGTATAACTACATCTTTAACTGGAAGCTTTTGAAAGACTTCTGGATCTTCCTCTTATGATTAGTACTCCATATATGTTAAAATTATCTTTTGATGAATAATTATGGTGATACAAATATTAAGAGAGGTACCTTTTTAATGTAATGAAGAATTTAAAACACAACTCAATAGTTATGTCAAATTATATTATGCTATTTTTTCCTATAAAGAATATAAAATAAGCATATAAATTGTAAAATTGATTGTATTTCACTCTATTTAATTTTTATCAACTAAAAAAGTTATCCCATATGGAATTATTTATAAAAATAAAAAATACAATCCCACATTTAAAAACAAATTAACATTCAATTAATTATATTCATTTTCGTAATTAAATTTCATTTCACCATATTTCTCAGCTTCTCTGCGATCACCGATTTTCTGCTTTCTTCAATCTCCTTCTTTGCATTTGTCACTGAAGCTTCCCACTCTTCCAATTGCCCCAATTTCAACTCAACCTTTTTCAAATACAACTGCAGCATCTACTCAAACAATTTTCGCTCTTAGAGTTGGTCTGGCGCAGGTACAACCTTAATGTGCCTCTGATTTGATTCATTTTGAGTTTGGGCAGGAGAAAGAGGAGCGGGACTAGGGATGTGTTCTTGGTGATTTTAGCTAACATTTTAAATTATTCCGTTCGCTGCGACTGACTCTGGCCTTTCTCCAGATTCAATGTAACCATTTGTGTGAAGTTCCTCGTGAATTTTCTTCAAGGCCTGAATAAAAATAAAACATTTGTATGTATAAAAATGGAACGTATAGATTACCTGTTGACATATAATTGCTGAGTCATCATTGACAAGGTCCAATGAATTATCTTTTATAAAATCTTCTTTTTACACTTAGAACTTTATCTTAGTTATCTGTTTCAATGGCAGATTTAAAAATGTCTGCACCATATCCTCCTCTGACCTCCCTTTAAAATGAGTACTGATTTCTTCCCAGTTGTCGCCGTGTTTCGCAATCAAGTCCAGCAGTAAATTGATGTCTTCGATCGACCACTACACAGACATTAGCTCACCTCCTTATTTCTCACGCTTTCTCTTCAATTTTGAATCATTTAAACGGTCCTGGATTGTTATTTTTGTAAAATCTGTTGGGCTCAAAATAACGGGAAAGTTTCCTTCGCTGAAGCATTTGATGCAAAGTAGGATCTCATATTCATAAGGAGCAATTGGTTGATTTTTTGGATTAACGTTTTTCATTATTCGAGTAACCTCTTTTGAATTCAATGATCTTTTATGTTGAAACCACAATACACCACATCGAAGTCCACAAAAATCACAAAGAGGCCGGTATTTTTTTGTAACTTTCTTGAGGATTTCTGTTTAATCGGCACCATAATGTTTTGAGACCAAATTTTTATCGTAATCGAATAAATCCATTTTTCCTAGAAATTATAAATTATGATAAAAAATCAATTAAAAATAAATAAAAAATATATTTAAAACTACCTTCCGAATTAAACTTCATAATTAAGCTTCGAGGGTGGTGGATGAGGTTGTTTTTAGAAGCATAATTAATGATTCCCCAATGTTCCAGGAAAGCATGTATCCGCATAATGGCACAGGCGTCTCCGGCTAATCCTTTTCTGGCTTTGGTGGCCGAGACATATCCTTATTTGGAGAGTTAAATCATATAATTTCTGTATTTTTTGTAGAGTTCTTCATTTTTGTCGTAACGATCGCTCTTCTATATAAAATGTAATCAATTAAAAATATTATATAATGCTTCATATTAAAGAATTTATTTGACAAGAGGGATTTGGGCGCAATTTATATTTAAACGGTCGAACAAACAAAAACAAATCAAAATATAGTTTTTTATTGTTCTTTATTTTGTGTTATTCAATCATTTATACTAAAAGGGCAGTAATTTAATTTAATGAACATAGTTTATAATTATTTTGCCTACCGATAAGTTCGCACCTTTGCGATTTCTAAACCATTAAGTGAGATTTTTCTTTTCTATATCGTGCACAGTATTGATGTTAAACCACGCTGCACAGCTTGGCAGTGTCGTATATTTTTCGTCGTGCTCGTTCTGCTTGCCCGCAGTGTAAGGATATATTGGCACTATCACGTTCTGTCCTAAACAATACACAAAAGGCAACAAGCCCCAGCGAGAAAAATGATAAGATGCAGTGAAGGATTGTAATTTTGTAAAAAATGTACTTTTGTTGGTGGACTGGGGCACTATCCGCTATTTCTGCATAGGCGGAGGAGGTGGTGGAGGCGGTATAGGTGTTGATGTTGATTTGTTGATCATGTCATCCCCCTCAAGCACAGCGAATCCGGCTGGAGTCTGTACGAGTGTGACCACAACGGAGTTTTTCTTGTTGAAGCGATTACGGTTGGATGTGGATGTGGCTTGATACATTTTTTTTTAGTAATATATTATAAGACTTCTGATTTTTTGATTTTTACGAACAATTCACTTTGGATCTAAATATATTTAAAAAATATTAATTAATATAATGACTTCATATTTTTAAGTGTATTTGAAACGATTCTATAAAAAATATCATATAGATGTATAGATATAAAGATATATGTCTATATTTATATATAAATATATCTCTTTTCAATAATGCTGTCCTCTGGATTATCATCGTTTTCGTCTGAATAAATTAGGGTTCACAATATGGTAGTGAAGCTGTTGTTCAATATTTATTAGTAAACATTTTGATAACCTCAATAAGTTTAGATTGAATGTAATATATATAATCAGTATTATTTAAAATAATAACAAGAAATATATATGCCATTTTTTTTTTTTTTTACAAAATTGTGGGGATTTTGATAAAATAAAAACCATTTAAGTTCGAATCAGAATATGCTTCACTGCCGGGAAATAACAGTTATCATCTTCGAATTTAAATATTTTGATCAATCATTTACAACATTTTTTAACAATATGGAATCGATTTAAATGCCTTTCAACCGATTGAAAAAAAAAAACTTGTTTATTATCAAAAATATCTCTAGTTGAATTTCTAAAAACTTGCCAACAATAGATGTTGAATTCAAGCCAATATCGTCATTATCAGTATATCAGTATGGTGTGAGGTAAAATAAATATAAATTAAGTGATGGCAATTGGAAATAAGTTAATAAAATTATCATTCAGCATTATCTTTAGCTAAGGCAGCTGATTTTGCTCTACCTTGAGTAACGTACTTATCCTTTTTGTGGAGCTTTTTCTGCAATTCATAGTGTTCTTCTCTCGGCTTCTCCCGAGCAGTTTTAATTCTGCTCTTTTAAGTGTCTTTCAATGATTTTAGTCTCGCCTTTAATATGAATTGTGAATAAAATAATTGATTATTACTTTTTAGTTTTTGATGAGATTTATTCTCTGGATCATCGAGGCAACCATCTTCTCTTTCTCGCTTGTAAATATCTTGGGGATTCCGTCGTTTTCGTATTTTTCAATCTTGTGCTTCTTACTTTCCTTGAATTTCTCCTTCGATTTGAAGGGCAGACTGTTCTCCAGATTCTTGGGTATCATCAGCGGGGCAAACACCTTTGGTGCTCTCTCTATCTTTTTATATTCAGAATCAGGATTCTGAACTGGTTGAAGCTTGTTTTCAATTCTCAGTTCGTAACTCGTCTTCATTAATCGAGTCGATCTATACACAATTACATACATAAATAATATATTTTTGTTATTATTATTATTTTTCTTACGCGTCGTAACTCATCACAGGGTTGTAGAATTTCTCCAATGGCATCTTATACCATGTTCGACAAAAAATAATATCGCTCATCCGAATTTTATCTTCGAAAGTTGCTCGGAAACATCCTTCTCCGCCTTATTTCACTGCTTTCTTGACCTGACCTCTGATCCCTGAGACTGTCCGGATCTGTGCTCCTTCGTAATTTGCTACCTACAAAGAACTATTAAACATTCCTCTCACGAACGAAGTGTTTTTGAATATTTTAAAAGGTTCTCCGACCAGCTTCAACTTTTTCATCACTTCGAAAGATTTATTGATCTCCAGAATTATGCCCGTTCCAGAGATTCTAAACTTCCGCATAGCCTGGTTTAGGCCTTGTAGGAACACACAGCCACTGTTCTGTTGGGAAAAATTGCCGTAAATGACCCCAAAACAAAAATCATGTTCAGGAGTATACTTAAGAAAGCGTAGTCTGTCATTAGGATCTTCGGTGCAAAAGGTCATCAGGGTTTGGTAACGACGCCATCCGTTGGAGACAATGATAGGGTCGTTAGATTTAAGGACATTTCCGTACCATCTATGCCTTTTGAAGCGTATCTTGAGGAAACCAAAGTTATCCTCTCCAGCATTGATTCTTGATAAGATCATCGGTCGCTCTGCCGTAAAGTTGAGATAATGTTTATGCAGGATATTGTTAATTACTATTTTAACATATTTGCCTTTCTCGACAAAATTGCTGTCCAGCCTGATTTTCGATCGCACCTCAACTCCTTTGAGTGGTTTTTTATTCTCTTCTCGCTTGAGTCTCTCTTCTTCGTCTAATTCTTCTTGGAGAACATTAGAATCCATCCCAGTAACAAACAGTTCTTTGATAGGATACGTTTTTTAGAGAATTGGAAAATATCTACTGCAGTCGACGTTGGAGGCTCTGTCTTTGCTGCCGTAAATCAAGCTGAAAAGATCTGTCTTCTGGATCTTTTGATCTATTTGACTCACCAGTTCCAGAGATTGGGTGTTCTTTTTAAGCTTGTTGATCTCTGATTTCTTTGCTGCAAATGTACCTTTTATATTCGCTCCTTTTATAGTGTCCTAATCTTCATCAACACTATCGGCTTCGAAGGTGACTCCCCCCACTAACTCGAAATCTTATTATCTTTTTTTGCGTTTTTGGTTCATTGTTTATGAAGGATTTTGAAGTTCCCTAACAAGTCTCACTCCTTCCTATTCCTCTTCCTCTTCAGAACCTTAGTTCCTCAGCTATTTTGTGAATTTTACGTAGTCTTTCGGAATCGTCACGAACCCTCCCGTCTTGTCAAAGTTTAAATATCCTAGATTACAATTGGGCGCATATATAAGTTTGTCATTTTTGTTTAAGCTCCGAACTCGACTTTTTTTCGTCTTCTTAGACCCAATCCCGTTCTCCTCTTCATTCTGTTCGTCTTCCAAATCGATATTATTTTCTTCTTAGACTTTGTCCTCCTTCTTTTCGAACTCAGAACAGGGATCATCAATTATTTGGAAACCATCGATATTGTAGTCTCCAAGACCCACCAGATGCAGTTTGTTGTTCAATCGATAACTTGCTCCCCTCACGTAACCGTAAAATGAGACCTGAACTGGTGCATCTGGTCCATAGTTCCCATCCTCAGTGAGCTAATACCTATCTGCCAGAATATAAGGATGTTGGACTCTCCAAGGCAAAACTGTTTGTTTGGCAGAGGACGTGTATCTTGCCAAATTCACTATGTCCCTCCGAGGATAGAGGTCATTGCTGCAACCAACAATATAAAACAACTTGTTGTTGCCTCCCACTTCATATTCGAATCGTTTCTTGTATTTCTTGCGGGTCTTCCGCAACTGCTTGCTGTCTTTGAAGAAGTCCAAGTGGGTGAGTACTCCCATGACATGGGGAAAACCGTGGCACTTTAGTAGCGAGAGAAACTCGAAAGTCTCCATCTCCAAGCCAATACTAGCGTCTATCACTAGGAGGGCGTAATCTGCGATTTTTGACAAGTCAATCATACTGCTCATATCGTTAGGGCATTAGATCAATGTGATCCTCTGGTTCTTGCTAGTCCTTATGGTAATAGAACCTCGGATTTCCTGCACTTTATGTCCAGTGTAATGTTTCACGATGGATCGAATGAGGGTAGACTTGCCTGAACGAGGAGAACCTTGGATGACAATGACAACGGGTGGTTTGGTGTCTACATCTTCATCTGGAGGCAAATACTCTTAGTAGTAGTTGCGTTGGGGTTATTCCTTCCTCTTCTTCTTCTTCTTGTCTTCTTTGGACTCTTCTGGCTGTCCTTGTCCTTGTTGGTGTTATTATTCATCCTGATTGACTCCCTTCGGCATATCATCAGGACCTTATTCATTCTCGTCTTCCAAATCGTCATCGAGGTCATATAACTCCTATCCGACATCATCTTCATTGTCGTCTACATCGTAGTCGTATTAGTCCGCCATCAATAATTTGAGTTTAGATTTACAATATTCAACAATATTTATAATTAATTAAATATAAAAAATTTCGATCATTATTGAGTGATTTTAATCGATAGTTGAAACAAATATAAATAAATACATAACAGATTCAATAATTTGCATAAAAATATATAAGACTAATACATGTTATAAATTGTGTGTCTTAACTAATTGTCGTCTACTCGAATTTTAAAAGGAAATAAAATTAATATTTTTTTGAATTGCTTTTTATATGTTGTGCTTTATCATATCTTCAGCAAAAAAATAAGAATGGGATTATAACAAAATGTTGACAAATAAATGAAATTTAAGTTTATTTGGCTAAGCAGTCGGTAAAACCTTAAAAAATATAATAACTGTATATAGAATGCTAGTATTTATAATATTGTCATTTCGATAATAAAGTTTTTAAATTTTATAATCAGGCTATAAAAATATATCTATCTAATTTATTTGATAACTGAACTACTTTAAAAAATATTAAATGAATCAACTTGAGCGAATCTGTACTCTTTCTTTTGTGTGGGGCCTTATTCTTTTTTAGTTTGCTGGTTTCATGATATTTATCGCGCCAGGGCTTTTTAAGACAGTAATGACAAAAAATCTCATCACAACATAATGTATTTTAGAATATTGTTTTATTTTGGTTGATAGTCCCCAGCTTTGTATTTGTGGTTATCATGATTTGTGTGTGTTATTCCAAAGCAATACTCACTCAACCTGGAAACCCAAGCCCCTATGTGGTACGAAAATCAATTAATATATATATACATAAATCTCATATTTTATTACCATCCTTAATACCTGTAGAATAACAGTTACGATAATCTTGAATAAATAAAACGAATAGCATTGGAATAGAAAAACATAAAACAATAAATGAGAAAGCGTAGAAACAATAATTCGGTCGACCTTCGCTTGTAACAGAAAAAATAATGTGTACTTTAATCTTAAAATATATTAGCGACTAGATTGAATCACTCACACGAGTCGGATACTGCTTCCAATGCAGTCAAGTGAAGGAACTGAGAGTCCATCACTGCAAACTCTGTAAAAAATGTATCGAGAGAATGGATCACCACTGTCCCTGGGTTGGCAACTGTGTCGGAAAACAAAATCACAAATATTTCGTTCAATTTATCTTCTACGCGCCAGTAAATCAGTTGGATATTCCTAAATCAGAAATATTATCATATATTTTTTATAAAAAATAGTTGGGTCTATCAATGGTATTTTGGGTAGTTGCAATCGATTATATGACAGGATCACATATAGTTAATCACCTCAATTATGTGGGGAGAATATTAGCGATAGTCTGCTGCTTCAGCTCTGGACTCCTGGCAATGGCTATTGGATTTCTGTTTCTTACACAGATGATGACCATCAGAAACAATGTGACAACCATCTAATCCTTTACTGCTGGCTTTGAGTAGAAGAAACCATTTAAGCATCCCTATTTTTCTGATAACATGGCAGAGATTTTCGGAAACAGCAGTTGGTTTTTTCCAACCCCTCCTTTTGAGGCGAGTGAGTATCAACCACTTGGGGAAAGTTGTGCTTGATCAACACTTATTGTTCATAATGACAGTTATAAAATATTAATTTTCGTATATAAAGTAAAGTAAGTGGTACGAATCAGGTTTTCTCTAATTAAATGTATTTTTTTTAATACTTAGCTATTTTTTTATTTTTTTTTAAATGGTTTTATATGTTATCTGTCTTTTGGATATATGTTTTTTAATGAATATGAATCAATAATCAATATTGAGCACCAAAGCAACCCCTTGGAGAATCCAATGCGATGGGTGCTCCAATGTGTGAAGATCTGCTTCGAATACCAGGCCTACTCCCATTGCATTTTTCCTGTTCTGTGTGACGTAGACAGGCGTTTTTAAACTGTCTTTCAGCTTCAGCTTGCTTGCTTCAACGGGAATTATTTCCATAATAGGTAAGTCGAAAATCAGTTCCTTAGGAGATTGTCGCTTCAAACAATTTTCAGCAATATCCCATTGAGCTCCTTCGAGATACAGCCCTCTTACAAGGCAGCCATGTTCTGGCTTTTTTTTATAGTCATCTGGATTTCGAGTTTTTGTTACCACTGTATACAATGTGGATTTATCGAGGGCCCAACCCTTCAAACGGCAGCTTGTCTGCACTAAAGCAGTTAAGTATGATTCAGGAATGTGTAGACCTGAGAGCCAGATGACTGATGGTTCTCCTTCCTTAACCCAAGTATTATATTGTTTGATTCTTCCGCCAAAGTGGTCCATCCAGCTACCAAGCTTCTTTTCAGTCTGAGGGGCGAGTTTGGCCCATTGAGCAGGCAAAAATCCATTGAAGAGAGACAGGGAGAGCTCGTCAAGTTCGCTACTCATCCCTATTTCTCCTTTCAAGGCTCTCTTCAGATTTATCAACGTTTCTTTAATCCTGACAATAAGTTTGTTGAAGCGCTCTAGTTATTGGAACAACACAACCATCGTGGGGGAGACCTCGCTTACGGACATTCTTAATATGTTAATGTCCCAAAGATTTTCTGGGAGTTTGCTGAGGACGTCGTTTGCTACGGAGTCAATGTATTAATCTCTGTTAAACCCGATGGCCGAGGAAGCGCTGCTGATTTGCATGGACAGCACGTTTTCCCAGATTGTTTTGGCAGCATTTGTAAAATAGGTGATTTATGCATTGGGGTTGAGACCAAAGACGATGGGAGAATTCATGATCGGGATCTAATTGACTGTGTTCAGAAAACCCTCTAGATTCATGACTGTTGGCTGCATGTAATTGAACTCTGGAGTTTTGCTAAAAAAGAATTACCTGTTTTTGTCAAACAGGAAGTCTCCCATGTATTCTTCCAGGTAGGTCATTAAGACTCTCCGATCCCAAGCATCAGTGACTCTTCCGCCATACATCGCCTCTCCGATCAGATATTTTAGGGAATTCCATGGGATTTGCTCCTCTTTGTTGGTGTGGCTCTTCAGCAGATACATATTGAGTAGTCTGAAGGATATTGCAAAGTCTGACTGGTTGAAGTCATAAGTCACATTCCATCCTATCTTTCCATACTTTCTTCGATCCTGGATGATTGCATGGAAAAAGCTGATCACATAGACGAGAGGCTTAAAAGCGGGATGAGGGCATTAATTTAGCTGTTATTCAGTTAATTTGGCCAATATTGATCTCGTGTTGAGCTTGAGACCATCTGGTGGCTCCGTTACAACCTTAAGACTTTTTTGGAGAATACCGAGAGGGAATGCATTTGTTGGTTGTGTTGTTAGCCAAAGTCTGAAGTCTTTATGAGGCTTCGTCATGAGTTCCAGATCTTTTTCCAAATGTGATTTGAGCCAACTTGACAAAAGATGGCAGTTCTGGAGCATTAGCCAGTGTCCTCTGTTGCTGGAGGTCGAGACATAGATGTTTGCCTCCTGTTCCATCCCTTGACCGAGAGACAGAAATTTAAATTTGTTTCCGCTAAATCCTAACTGTTCGCCAAGTTTTTGTACATCTGAAAGGGGGTCGGCTCCTGGAGACAAGATAAATACGATAGGAGATTTCTCACTCGATGCCTTAAAGATTTTTTCATAATTCACAGTTGGGGGCTGTACAAATTTGTCGCTTTGCGAATCAATAATAAATCTCTTCATTCCATTAATCACTCGGTCTGGACGGTAAATCCTCAGCAACAGTAAAATTTGAAATGAAGTCAGTTTATTGTAACCTTGTGGTAGTTCCTCGGACTCTGGTTTCTCCTGATCATACCATTTTTTCCATTCTTTTTCGTTTGATTCAAGATCATCGATGAGATTCTTGAATTGATCGCTGAGGCCAACAAGCTTGTGGATGTCCTTCCAGCCTTGTTCAGGTACCCATTTGTAAGGCTTTGGTCTGCTGATTTGGTCAAGAGAAGTATTTCCTTTCAAGAAAAAGTCCAGCTCTTTGTGGTTAAGCTCCTTCTCTTCATTCAGGATCATAATAGTCATCTGGAAGGAAAACATAAGTTTGTGCTGTTCAAAAATACCCAAACAAGTATATTCGTAGACGTTGAGAGTCAGTCGATCAATTATCGAACGGAGACGGGTGTCCAATAGTGCGTCTTTTTTCGCGTCGTTCAAAGAATTGTTAAAGACCACGAGATAAGAACCGAGACTGTACTCATACATTTGAGAAATGATCGACAGAGAGCACATTACAAAGAACAAGATTGCACCTCGTTTCGCAGCTGGAGCATAAGCCTGACGGGCCAATTCGATTTCTTGTTGGGTGAGCTATCCCTTTTCAATATCCTCGGTTATCTCAACTGATAGTCGTTTAGATTGTTCCAATGTGGCTATAAGGGGCTCATCATCGAGTAGACTCCCCTGCACTGAGTTTAGACTAGTTAACAATTGGTCTTCGGCTTGACTGAGCTTCTTCCTATTTTCACTCATAGTGTGAATAAGCTCTTTTCGTTGTTTCTCCTTATCAGGTCTTTCCACACTAACAACAACATTAAGGAGTTGATCTCGTAAGCCCATGAGAGTAACTGTGTAGTTGATGACCATTGTCTTTCCCATGATTTCAGGAGTATACTTTGGATTGGACAGTTTAGTTGTAAAATATAACTTGAAGTCATCCCTAATCTCAAGCTCATTCTCGACCAATTTAATCATTTTGATACCTGCCTTATTGATGTAGTTCTTTTCGAGGAGAGGGTCAAGTGTTGGATCTAGTTATTCATCCACATTTTCAAATAACACAGGAGCGCTTCTTTTGATGCAATTTTACAGATGCTTTAAGAACTGACCAGCTCCTTCGTTGAGGTTCAATACCTTTAAGTTGTTGTCATATTTCTTCTTAATCCAATTGACTGCTTGAAGCTGGGGATCAATACAGAGTGGCCATCGACTAGACCTAGTAGTTAGAATACCATTTTGCACGGATAATTCATCAGAAGGAAGTTATTCAGAAGCCCACTGCGATACCTCCACATCCGAGGTCAGCAAATCTTCAATTTTGAATTTGTCTGTGAACGGAAGACTCCTTGTTATAATGTCTTCCCTCCAATGTTAATAAACCATACGCTTTCTGAATGTATAATCAAAAGGTCCAGCATAGGACAGAAAAGCGCTGGTGGTCAGGCAATCGCCGGTCAAGCTGTGGACTTTCGCCAACAAACTCTTTTCATCATGTGTCCATCTTTCCTCTTCTCGGCCGAGTCCTTTTAGCAACTTTTATGCGGCGTTGAGTCTTCTGATCATAGTATTTGCTTGATCCGTGAGATAATCGAGCTGGGCCTGCTTCTTTATCCTGTTTTAGTTGGCCTCATTGAGCTGCTTGGTGAGTCCCTCCACAAGTTTGGTGATTTCATCGAGTTCCAAAGCCATCTTCCTCGTCTTTTCTGTCAATACCTCGACTTGCTTTTTGAGGGGTTCCACCTCTTTATAGACTGTATAAAGCTTTACCATCGCTTTTAGCCAGCACAGGAGATTGTAAGATGCCTTCGAGATTTCCTGCATACGATGGAATTCATTATCAGGATTGTTAATTCTATCGTTGACTGCATCAATCTGCCGCTTTGTTACCTTTGAAATACGGTCTCCAAAAGATCGTAGGGTCACGAGAAAACTACTTGGGTTGTTCATCATTCGACGCGCTCCTTACCATCCTTATTTTTAATCCTCTGTTCCTGTTGGTTTAAGAATCAGAATTGTGATTCCGAGAGCAGCCACTTGGAAGGGTGGATTCGCCAAGGCTTTGATGTTAGTTAACTATTTAACCTCGACAACCTCAAGGGCTTTTTTAGCTTCTTCCATCTGAGGTTCGGCTTATTTCAAAATTTCCTTTGCTCGCTTCTCCTGGACTTCAATCTCCGCAGATTATTTATCAAGTTCTTTTTTCTTTTCGAGAGCCACTGCTTGATGCTTGCTGGCAGTTGCAGTGGTTACCTTGATCTTTTACAAGATTTCCTCGACTTCAACCTTTTCTGTGTTAACCTCGGCCTGTTTGATTTCCAGTTAGCTTCGTAAAAGTCCAACCTGGTCTTTGGCTTCGACAAGTTTTTCGAGCCCATCCTTATATCTTTTAGCCATATCAATAAATTTTTTCTTATTATCAGTGAGACTGCGGCGGTAGTTATTCAAAAAGTCCAAGTAATTCTTAGGTGTCGAGAAGTTTTTTCTTTTTAGCTGAATCTCGAAATCTCTACTGTAGGTTTGGACAGACGTATGCACTTCAACAATATGTTTGACTATGTTTTAGCGATGCTCTTCTGGCAGCTCCTATTCTTTGAGATAGTATTATGCCACTGAAACTAGAGCTTCTTCAGGCCAGGAGAAGAACCAATCGATGTTAGTATTCGAAATAAGTCCAGGGAAGTTACGGCATCGGATTCGTAGAGTGTCTCCTGCGGGACTCATAGCCAAAACTATATGTAGGTTATCTTTACTCTTTTCAAGGAAATAGTTCCAAAGATCTTCCTTCATGTCAGCGACTCCTTTTTTCTTGGCCTCCTCCCTGATCTTATCGGTGAGGGCTTTTTTACCCTACTCGTCAAACAATGCGGGGACCATTCCGATGGTGAGCAAGTTGTTGATTAGCTCTAAGAATCCCTCTTCAAGCACATGTCCATCTGTAAACAGGAACATAGTAGGACCATCACAGAGCATTTCGAATAAAACTTTCAGATCCTCTCTAAATTCTTTTTATTTATAACCTCTGGTGAGCTGAATCACAAATACTTTATAACTAGCTGTGTATGCGGAAAGGCGAGTGAGACTCTGCTTTCCTGAACCGCCGTAACCGACCAATAAAGCATGGCCTCTTGGGAATCTAATGATGCGGTGAATCTTGGTTAGATGATAGAGGGCATCATTAAATAGAACCAAATTCATCTCTTTGTTTTTCTCATCATCGTTAAAGTCGATCAGTAATCTATCAAATTTCTTTTTTACTTCTTCATAATCTTTGCAGGATTAGTAGAGTTTCGGGTCTATGAAGTCCGGTTCGGAGGGATTAGCAGTTAAATAGTCTCCGAACAACAGAGGCTAAGACATAGCTGACTCAAAACAGTCATCAAAAGTGCTTCGAATGAGATCAGGAATCATTTTTTCACAAACTAACTTACGATCCTACTCGGTGATAAGTCTATCTGCAAATACTCTGCTGCATTCATTTCTCCACAATCTCACAAATGACTCCTTGGAAGGAAACTTGTCGATTGTGGCTCTTGTGAGACCTTAGTAGATGCGACTTAGATCTCTTAAGTTAAAGATGTAGTGGAATTTGACAGGAGTACGTGGTAATTGATCGACAACCATTTTATAGAGCTTCAATGTGCATTCCGTTAGTTTCTAAACAGACTATATAATTTCCGGAGCGAATGGCTGAACATGAGCCTTAAGGATGCTGTTATAAATGCGCTGCAGATTTTAGTGCGAAGGAAAGCTTAGATTAAATGTGGTAAAGAGGCTGAGGAGGCGAGGGTCCACCTGGGTGGCCACACTTGGCGGGAGCAAAGCTGACAAAAACTGTGTTTACTTTATAATCTTCATCTCTAAATTTCCGCCTCTTTCATAGAGATATCCCCTTTCCACAAGAAATTTCAAAAGCGCGATTGGTTGTTGTGTACCATATGTGTCAACCTTGGGCATGTGCAAATCGTCAATACAAATAATAAGTTTTTTCCCAGGAATTTTTGGACCAAATACTCTCCCCGATCGCTTATCAATATTATCCTAGATAGTTGTCTGCAGATCCAAACTGGTCGTTCGGGAAGAGAAATTGATGTTCAATCGCATATAGTTATCAGAGGGAAGCGATGCAAGATAATTTGAAATGATAACTGATTTGGCGGTTCCACTTTCTCCTACAAACATGCAAGCGTGTTTTTCCTTGACCATCAGCCCAAGGAGGAAGCTAAAACGTCGTGTGTCAACTGTTGGTACGAGGATTTTACTAAAACGGCCATCAATCGGAGGCTTATATTCACCTACATATTTTTCCCATGGCTCAAAACCTTTTGTAGTGGCTTTTGAATAATCATAAAAAGAATCGAATAGACTTGTATTTGAAATATGACGGGCTGCAAGTTTTTTGAGTAACTATTAGAAAACTTTTTTAGACTCGGAAGTTAAACAGGCACCGAGAGACCATACGAGGGCAAACACGAAAATGTATTCTGGCACATCCGAGTCATAGGTTCCTTCAGGGTCTATCATCGAATCCAATAGTCGACAAAGTTGAGTAATCACGTTGAGATTAGTTCGAGGGAGTGAGAATTCGAGAGGTTTGAGAGTGTCTTACCCGTCGATGCCGTCAAAGATCCTAGCCATCAGAGTGGGGACATATTTAGGATATAGCTAGTTGAGTGTGTAAATGAGAGTTTCGTATTTTTCTTTGGTCTTATACCATTTTTGCATCCACTTGTGCCAATAGGGTTCAAATCCTAAATTTCGAGGATCCACATACACCATACCACAGCGAGAAATTGTGGCAGGCGAGGCGTATTGAAGGTCGCTCACCTCGAAAAGCATCTTGCAGAATCGTTATAGACGAATACGATCTCCGTTAATTAAAGTAAGTAGTTTATTGTCGTCCATGACGCTGTTCATGTTTTCTACCCATACAGCATCAACGTCACCGTCATATAGAATCCACCGATTTTCCTCTTTGCCAGGCAGAGGCTTTTAGTTAGCAATTCTAAAAATCTTGGAAAGTAGCCCGTCTTTCCATTCACGGGTTTGAAGGTTCATCTACCCATAAAGTTCGTTAACTGTGATCGATTTCGGATTCATGGCATAAATTGTGGTACTTTCGACTCGTTTTAAGATTTAAATCACAGATGACTTTCCAGATCCTGTGGGTCCCACCACCATTGTTGTATGACGAGTCCCCATCGTCTCATATAGTTGCACTACTTTGTCGATCTGGCTGTCGTCAGACATTGGCTGAAGACCGAGTTGGTCGCACACTTATTTAATTCGGTCTCTTTTTTAATAGGGTTTGCGAACAGGGTCCATGCCTGGAAAGAGATCCCCGATGAGTCCTTTAAAAAGAGGTACGTCTTCAAAGACGAATTTAGGAATGTTCATATCTCTGAGTGCTCGCATGAGAGTAAACTCCTAGGCCACGGTTTGTGCTTCTCTTTTGAGCTGGCCGGCCATAACAAGGACAGACTTAAGTGCTCGAAGTCCGAAGTCATAGTGATATTGCTTTGAGAGCTGTTCAGATCCTAGTTTGTATAATACTGTCATCTTTTTTGCCAATACTCTCGCCTCATTAAATCCTTCGCTCATAAGCATAATCTAGCAGATAGTATTCGAATCAGGCACCACCATTGTTACTGGTCTGAAAAGTGCCTTGAGGTTATCGGGCAACTAAGTTCTCCCTGCGTAACCTGGATTCATAGTGACAAATATTCCCACAGTGGATTTGACTGTTAATTATTTTTTCAGCAGCTCAAGTGTTTTCTTTTCTTGCACAAGAGCACTTTGGATCGTTTTCACCTGCACAGAGACAACTGAAAGCACTTCAGGAGTTATACGGTTAAATTCATCGAAACATCCCCAGAAACCTGTCTGGACCAGACCAGAAAATATAATACCCATCGCTTTGTAGTCCATACCCTCACCACAATTTGTAACACAACATCTGATTGCAAGGGACTTGGCTAGATCTTTTACAGTTTCTGTTTTCCCTGTCCCTGCTGGGCCAGCAGGAGCACCGCCTAACTTAAAGGTAAGTGCTGTCGTCAAGGTCATCACACAACGATCAGTCAAAGGAGTGATAACTAATCTTCCGTTAAGTCCCTGATATTCGTAGCCATACGTAAATGATCCTGTACATTGCATGATTCTGATGTCATTTACAGAATTTACCCAGTAAAACCTGAGTTGGCTTTCCCACTCAAACTCTCTTTTGTCAAGAATTGAGTCCTTAACAAAGCGATCAACAATATCTCTAGCATGGACATCAATAATAATAAGCGAGTTAACCTTTTTCCGGTTCTGGGAGTTCAGGTCGGTTCTAACGAGATCTATAAGATCATTGAGATCCTTGGTCTGTTTGGCTGATTCCTGCTTCATCGCGTATTTATTGCCTGCCCGTACTTTGTCGAAGACATCTTCCACCCTCCATGTCCACCAGATCTGGGTTCCCACTATCGCGACCATTCCAAGATTTTACTGGACCCAGATGATTCGTTCCTTATTAGCGTAGTGAAATGTGGATTCCTTTGTTATTTTGTGTAGAGTCTTTTGCATCTAGTTGTCCACATTTGTCATCCAAAGCTCCACAGGACCTTCAGGTTTTACAATCTCTTTCAGATCGAACTTTTCGTTTTCCTAAGACTCCATTCCCACAACTTGCTTGCTTCGAGACATGAGAAGTTCTTTACAGTTGTCGAACAGCTTAAGCATGTGGGGTTGCACGGCAGAAGGGTCAGAACTTCCAAGGATAGACAAGAGATCTTAATCAGAGAGAAAATAAAATCGAGCAAAAATATTTCGTTTTGAGTCTAGGTAGTCTGAGAGACTCTTTTGTCTTTTATCGAGCTCGTCAGATAAGGTTTTTAGCTCAGTCAGTCTGTTTTCGTAAAGAACACAACTTGCGTATACATTAGGGGTCTTAGAAGTTGTCTCCATAATCTTTTTATAGGCCAAATTGTTTTTGTCAAATTTTTTGCTTTCGTCCTTCAACTGCTGTCTGATATCTTCGTTTCCAATAAAAATTCCTTCCAAATATTGCCACTTCTTTTGCACGAGAAGCCATACCTATATGCACTCGGCTATCAAATTGAGACCTTTTTCCCAAGAACGAATACGATTGGCGAATGCCGAAACATACTTGCTCGAGGCCACTGTCTGGAGATTTGCGAGCTGATCCTCTAAAAGCAGTTTCTTTTCGTCTGTTTTAATCAACACCAGCCCTCTTTCTTCAGTACCTTTCTTGTATATTCCAAGCTCAAAATTCTCTTTCTTCCACACTTGGTCGATTTTGTTTAGCTCTTCTTAATTTTTATGTTCTTGATTGGCTTCGTTACAGATATCTTCAACTTTATCAGGACAGGTTTGGAGGTTGAGGGCAAAAACTTGTTCCAAAGTCATGGTCTTGATGCTCACCTCGAACTTTTTCCCCGTTTCTCTCATCAGCTTTTCCCAATGTCTATCGGTGATGGAACCACTCTTTAGCTTGGTGATCAAAGGAATGGACTCTTTGAAGGCAGTAATCCGAAGCTGCAACTTTTCGAAGACGGGATGGTTTTTGGGATATTTTTGGGACAGTTTTTTCTTGAGGGTGGATGCAAATTTTTAACCTGCCTTTTGAAGCTGGTCAGAGTCTAGTTTGGTCCAGAGAGTTTAGGCGAAATCCTTCATAGTATTTTTGACGTCCCGGTATAGGTCATATAAGGGCTGCAGAAGTTTACTTTCTTCGTCAATGCTGACGAGTTCGGGGAAGTTGGAGATATCAAGATTAAATAATTTTTCTGCGAGCACTAACTCTTCCTTCTTTTTGTTAAGAGTGGCTATTTTCTCTTTGTAGTTCTCCAGTAGATCGAGTCCTTCATCGAGAGATGTATTAGACGACCCTGGCCCAGCCTCCTTGTATTGTTCGTACAGAACCGACAATCCCTTCTTAAAATCGAATACCTACTGCTTTGTCTATTTGGCAAACTCCTTTTTGCTTAGCTATAGTTCTGAATCCTTCTGGCCAGATTGTTACATGAGCTCCTTCCACTTGGAGTCGAGAGCAAAGGCTTCTTCTACTAGGGCTTGATCAATAGGCTGGTTATACATGTTGAGTGTTCTAAACTTTTCAACCACATCGGAAATCCTGAATTCCATCATCATACTAGTATTCCTGATTTCTGCGATGCTATTCAGTAAGGCTTTGAGTCCATCGATGCTGGTGGGGTTGTCCTCTAACTTGTCTTTAAATTCGCTCATTTATTTACGAATGAGGTCAAGTTCCCTGACGCCTAGCTCCCTTACTACTCCCCCGTACTTTTCAAGCCAATTCTCAGCTTGGGCTTTAAATGCCCTAATCACGGACTCGAAGATTTCAGAGAAGAAAATAGCGATCTTCTATTTGGGAATGTTATTATAGAATTCCACCTGCTATTTATATTGCACCATCATCATTTCCAGTTTTTGTAAGGGGATCGGAGGTGTCTTGTCCTTCAATTTGTCAACTACCAACTTTTGTTTGTGGTCCCAAAGAGTCTTATGACGATCGTCACTCTAGAACATCTCTTTGAATCGCCTAGCTCGATCATTAGCCTTGTTGACTCCTAAAGAAATAAGAAATTTCACTTTAATGATGACAATATTTTCTTCGATTTCTGGAAAGAATGTATGTTTTTGGAGGACTTAATCGTTCGGTCCCTTCCCACTAGGACAGAATGTGCAGTATCCATCCATCCACCTCCAGAAGTTTTTCGTAGAAGCCAGGATATTAGTGGGAATGTTGTTGATAATATCGAAGAGTTCATTGTGAGTTGGGTTGGTGGTGAAGTCTGGATGTTCGTAATTGGCACGAATCTGGAAAAGGGGATGACACTTTCCATTTGGCATCACGGGCTGACAAATCAAAGATTTAAAAGAAACCAAGGCCCGGAGGATCATCTTGAATAGTGCATTATATACTCTTCGTTCCCAATAGTAATAATATTCTTTCATGATAGGAGCGCACTTTGTGTTGGTGCCCAAAATAAATTCTTCAATATTTTTCAGAAATTGCTCTCCAATGATTTTATATTTTTCAGAAATCTCAAGAACAGTCTTCTGCAAATGGTCGTCCGAATAGGTCGCAAATTCTGTGGCATTGTATGGTGAATCTTTTCTAGCCTCAAAGTCGAATTCTTTCAGAATTGTTGCTTCCTCTATATTTCGAACTATATCCTCAATCATTCCGGAGCTTTTGGCTACTTTTTTCTTTGTATCTCTGAAGCTATTGATGGCTGTCTTGCAGTTTTCTATGAAGTCGTTGATACCAAGGCTGGAGAGATTTTTGCTTTCGTATCCTTGATCTAGCACCTTGTTGAGTTTCTGAATATGACTTTCCAATAGTTTTTTCTCGATCGGAGAAAGGGTATGCACAGCTTCGTTATACTCTCTCAGCATGACCTTGAGCTTGTCAATATAGCGATAGTATTATGTTTCCTGAAGTGCAATGGTAATAATAGTTCGAGAAATATTATGGTTCATCTTCTCTAATTGCTTGGTTTATTTTATTAAGACCTTGAATTCTTCTTTAAAGTTAACTCTGTAAAGTCCTTGATCATCTTTTTCCAAAATTTTCATTTTCGTAAAACCCATGGCTTTCTCCATTATTTGGCTTGTCCATTATTGAAACTTAGATTCCTTATAAGCGTCTATTTCCCTAATCAAAGCCAAGTATTGTTCTTTGACCTGGGCATAGTGATCTTTGTCAAGAATGTCTTAGTTTTTATGGAATTTGAGAATTGGAGATTTAATCCGTTGCATTATGCTGGAGGCCCAGCTGATAATTCCTGCGATGGGTGGCTTTCCTCTACTAATGATCTGACTCGGGTTGCCTTCCTAATACACTTTTTTGCCATGTTCAAACAGAGCTCTATTGTTGTCAAGTTCTTTTTTGTAGTTGTTCAAGACATCCGTATACTTTTTTTGTAATTTGTTAGCAATTTAGTCGAGAGTAGCTATGTTTTTGAAGTTATTTAGCAAGTCGAAGGCACCCTCTGAGCTTCTTAAATCTTTGAATGTATCGTCGATAAGCTTGATGGTTTTAATCTCAATGTTGCTCTGGGTTTGTTTAAAGTTCGAATACAAAGGTTTCCAAATTGACTCGTTTGCTTTCTCGAAAAAGTTTTCTTTTCCATTTTTAAATGGTAACACCAATGCCTTCACCTCCGTAATGAGCTTATCAATTCCTTCTGAGTTGCCGGTGACTGCCTTGAGGTTAGGACCAAGGAATACCAGGAACTTATTCATATTTTCAGTGATTGTGATCAGATCCTTGAGAATTCCAGTCATATATTTTGCCCTTTCAACAAGTGGCTTGGGTTGAAACTACCATCGGTCATGCTGGTCCTCCTCCATCGAAGCCTTTGTGCGATTATATTCCTTCTCCCATGTTTCTAAAATTCTTTTTCCTTGGATCATCAATCCTTTGGCGTGGTTCAGTTGTTGATCAGCATTTTCTCCGAGGTCAAATAGTTTACTGATGTTGATAGACGACTCGACCTTATCTGCAATTTCGTCTGTGATGAGTGAGATTAAGTCTTGCATCTTGTCATTTGCTTTGTAGTTTCGGGAAATTACCCACACTACTTTCAGGCCGTTCATCAAACTCGGTAAAGTTTCCTCAATTGTTGGGAATCCGTCGTCAGAAGCCAGATTTTTAAACTGCCTTTCGAGTGTTGTCAGAAACTTAACGTTCTCTTCAGCCTCCGAATTACTAGTAGCGAGATGTTTAGACTGTTTCAGAAACTCTTATAAAACTCCGTTCCCATAGCCATTCTCAGTCAGGCTGTACCTTTCTATTCTCTCCTTGATGATGGCAATTGAAGGGTGAGCAAGTTGTTGGACTAGGGTCGATAGCGAAGCACTTCGGCTTCGGAAAAGCTAGATCTCAGCTAAAGCAGTTCTGGTCTCGAGCTGCTTTTCGGACTCCCGTTTAATTGTGTCTTTGATCGTCTGCGTCCAGGACTCCATTGCAGAGAGATATTTTGCCATGAGATCATTGTCTCTGATAGCAGTGTCGTGGTCAATTTGATTGATGACATCAGGTAGCTCGATGGTGACAGTTCCTGAGACTTGCTGAGATGTATGATTGATCTGGGAGACAAATTTCTGGAGAGTCTTTCGGATCTCAGGATTCTTTGTCTCGAGAGGAATAAAAATGCTCTGAATAAGGTCGCTCAGAAGGGAGAGTTGCTGTTGGGGGTTGGTCTTAGTAGACTAACCTTTGGCTTTCTCCATTTTAAGATGTGTAACTTAAAAAATACTTATTTCCCTGTTGAAAAATAAAGAAATATATAAAAAATAATTAATTAATTATAATCAAAATTTAAATAAATTACATTGAATGGTAAGATACTAAAAATTAATCATTGTTATTTTTTGATTTGTTTTTAAATATTTCCCTAGACTTCCAATCGATGAAAGAATGAATTTATTCATATATTATATATTATATACAAATACAGTAGCGATATTTCTGAACTATTACGAGTTTGTGTATATGATACAAATCATCAGTGATATTCAATAAATAATATGATATGGTTGTGCCCTTGATACAAAACAGGGGGTAATATGGCGAAACGTTGGACGGACCTTATATTTGTAGATTATGGGATTCCTCGTCGAGTGGGTGCCACAGATGCCTACCATTAATCGATATCAATCGACGCAATATATTTCAAGTATACATATGTGATGAATTAAATAAGCCAATGAAAGCTCGACAACTATCGTTCATTATCATTTTAATATTTCGAATATAAAAATATATTGTACATTTTAAAATTAGATCATTACGAAATAATTTAATATAAGAAGAATGTCTCATATTTATATTATTTATCCCTCATCTTTTTACGAAAATATAAGCATTCGCAAATATTTAATAATTTGAACAATTATAAAATTATACAGCATTAGACAAATATAAAATGGCATTCAGGAGTGTTTCATGCCCTTACAATTCTTCTCATGTGATGGCTGAATCCAAATTAACTACTCATCTCACCAAATGCCCATCTAAAACACCAGGGTTTACAAGTTGCCAGTACAATAGTCTACATATCCTCAAGCAATCAAATTTGGCTGAACATTAGAAAAGTAATCATTACTTTCATTAAATTTATATATATAAAAAAAAATAGATTGCCCTGATCAAGATGACGATGCGGAATCAGCATTTTTTAAGGATGTTAAATAAAAAATGAGAAAGTAAGCTCTAGAAGATAAAAAAAAATAGGGTAATATAGGAAGAAATTAAAAGGAGAGGAGTTTTAAATAGCCTTCTTTTTAAAATGTGTTATCGAAAGGATCATACAACAAATAAGACCTCGCCGGACTTGATCTGACAGGCAGTGAAAGTAGATACATTGGAAATGAATAGTCCCAAAGGAATCCCACAAAAACAAATCATACTTTAAGAAGTCACAAAAAATAAGATAATCACAAAGAGAAATCCTTTTCTACGAGTTCAATTTATAAATCTGAAGATTATTGATTAAGTAAATGTGAGCTTTTCCCATTTATTTTTGAGAATTTCCTCTTAAATTTTGAAAAACCCTCATTATCGAATTCTTTATTAATATTAATGAATTTGTACACATAAAATATTGGATATAAAAGTTATCATTTTTCACTCAATTCACAAACTATTCAATAAAACGCTATAAATATATCATTGATAGCTGTTTTCCCTTAATTTTCCACTTTTCATATACCTGGATCAAGTCGAGTTTATTCAAAATCTTTACCAAAAAGTGGCTACTCATCTATTGTTTAGATTAATGAAGATCGGACTTTAGGTCAGGACACACTACAAAAAGACAATCTTCATGAATAAGGGCTTAATTATAAAAAGAAAGCTTTAATCCATGGCATCGGCCACGAAATCCTATGAGTTCAATGGTGAATGGTCTCATATACTTTTGAGGAAGATAAACTTGTCTAAAATGCCACACTTCGATCACCGTGCTCTCGATTGCTAATACGGGGTATGGTTTTCCTTAAATAATGAGAGTTGTGCATGTTGCAGGGTGCAATTCGCATATATTATGTAATATTATTTTTCGATTTTAGTAAGAAAGCTTTGCGAAATTGACCCCGTACTTCGAGTGGATTTAAAGGTAAGATATGAAGTAGATTTGTGCTGGCAAAGAATATTACTCCAAGCTATGAACATGTAAAGTTACTCTTTAGAGCTTATGATCCCAGTTAATCCAGTATAAGATCCCCAAAAACATTTCGGAATCGTGTAATTTATCGAACCTCAAGGTCATCATGCAGTATCCCTCTGTGTCGCCTCCATGTAAATCCACAGCACCCTCCACTTTGGCCATAATATTCTTCATATCACTTATCAGATTTTAATGGTCCTTGACCTTGATGACTTAAACGAAATACTCCTTCTTCCGAGATCCGCCATTGGTAAATTTGTTCTTCAAATCTTACAGATATTAATCGTTTTTAATTAATGTAAAATGTTTAGAAAAAGATTTTTCACACAGATTACAATCCACGATATATCCGTTATGTTAATACCTACTTTTAATAAATAATTTAAAAGTTTTGTTGCACCAAAAAAAGAATTTGTGGTCATATTTTGGCGATCCGAGAATTTCGAAGGTAGGGATGGGATGAGTATAAAGTTTAAGGATTTTGCGTTCAAGAGAAAGATAATTAAACAGAACCTGTGCCATTCGGTGCTCGTTTTTTTCACTTACTATAGAACTTTCAAAAAGCTCAATAAGTTGAAATCGATGCAATACCTCCTTTAAAGTGGTCCAGTCTAAAATTTCAGAATTCCCTGTAAATGACTTGATTTTTACGCCCTATTCATAAAATTCAATATTAAACCGGAGATTTTTATATGTCGAGTGTGTAACTGATTGCTGGTCAGATGAATTTAATGGAGTCATTGGAGATAAATTTTGGTCCGTAAAGATATCTCCGGGATGTGAAATCCCTATTGAAGGAGAAGCTGACCCGATTGTAGAGGTTATCGGCGTCGGCAGATTTATGGTGGGTTGGATATCCTTGTCCCCACCATTACCTTATCCGGGGTTAGCAGATAAAATATAGTTGTTATTTGGTGGTGGGCTTTGTAAAATATTAGGGAGGAGAAGAGTTGAAATGACTTTGTCCGTATCAGTTTGTCTTCGTACAAGAGTCTCCATGAGATTGTGAATTTGATTTTTTAGCTCATTATTTTGCTGAGTGAGAAGATTTAATTAAAGGTTTGGTTAGGGTATTGTTTGAGGTGCCTTTTGAATAGGAGCTTGTTATGACTATCTTTGAATGGTAATAGGCGTTTTCGGAATTTGCAATGATTGTAATAGAACTGATCTGGGTTTCTCGGTTAAAGTAGTAATAATTTTTGGAGGATCACTAAGCTTGTTGAGGGGATAATTATATCTATCTGTCAGGCTGTGTCCTTTTTATATTAAAGCTGTGGAACCAATGTCAAGTGAGAGATTTGTTAAATTAGGAAGATTCAGACTTGTGTTTAGATTATTTACACCTTCAGGCAATGAAGGCAGAAGGATACGATTTTTGTTCATGAGCATTTGTGATGCTTGAGACTTTCCTGTATTCAGACTGACAGAGTTGACACTACGGTTTAGCTGCGTCGTTAAATTTGATTCTCTTTGATCTACGCGACCTTCTGAAAATCGAAGTTCAGCGAGATTAATTGAGAAAATCTTCTCAAATCCGATATCATCGCTTCTGGAAATGTTTATTTGATCAGGACCGATCTGAGGGTTACTACCTAATCGTCGGAATG
>JAHDVE020005641.1:0-37988 GCA_022606495.2 Halesus radiatus
TATTGTAATACAGTTTGTCTCTAAAGTAAGGTGGTTGTAAATTGTTAATATTCTATTTTTT
Organism: Halesus radiatus; assembly: GCA_022606495.2. Lineage (NCBI taxonomy): Eukaryota > Metazoa > Arthropoda > Insecta > Trichoptera > Limnephilidae > Halesus > Halesus radiatus. The sequence continues at coordinate 62 of JAHDVE020005641.1, forward strand.
TTATATTCTATAAAGGGGACGGTATTAGAAATTAAGTGTTTTATTATTTAAAACAATTAATAATTAGAATTAATATAAATTAATACAATTAAAAGTTGACAACGTAAGATAATTAAAAAGTTTTTATCTAATTCTCATCTATATTTGGTATTTATATACCTAGAAGTGTAAATTCGTCTCCATTTACAAGCGAATGCTTTTGATACAATATAATAGTACAAAAAGGTCATGGGATTGTTTTTAGTAGGAAACACATTTTTCTTATAACTACATAATTATATTTTTTTAATATTATCTTGGATTAAACCATAAAATATTTAATTATATAATTAATAATGACTCCACAAAGTTATCAATCATTTGAAGAAAACATAAAATATTTTTTTAATATATGTGAAAATATCACAATTACTCGCTCATTATAAGATTTCGCGTAAAAATAATTTTTGATATCGCCAATAAAACACAGTGTGAATAAAACTATATTATTTCTAACCTACCTCAATAAAACAGATGCTTGTGATTAGAAAGGTTCATATTATTATTTCGTTGATAAAGTTAAGTGTTCATCTTTGAACGGAATATTTTTATTCCTTTGTAACTTATACGATTGTTAAAAACAATTACCACATATTTTTTTAACAGAATAAATTATCCAAAATAATACCATCTTATCAATTTGAATAAGAGAAATTGTTCTCAAATTAATTGCATTTTGTCAGCGCGCTAAAGGTGATATTTAAAAAGCAACATGCCCTCCCGCCGAAAAGCCGGGCTCAGCGGTGAACAACGCCGGCGGCTGGACTGTAGGACTGAGAGAATTCGTAGGTTAGCGTTCTCTTTCCGTGTGACGAACTCCCCCCCCCCTCTCTCCCAGCACGCCTCAACCCATGTTTACAATCTTCGTCGTACCTACATACATATTCATTTCTAGATCAACTTGTATCTAGAAACTGAGAATACATCAAACGGAGCAACGAAAGGAGAATAAATTAATAAAACATATATGATCAACTTGCATCTAGAAACTGAATACACATTCATTTTAGATCAACTTGTATCTAGAAACTGCGAATACATCAATCGGAGCAACGAAAGGAGAGTAAATGAATAAAAAATAACCGTTAAACTGGAGCAAATTTGTTATATTTTGATGACGAACATACCGACTGGGGTCAGTTGCAAACTGACAACCTTGGTAATGATTAAGGCACTGTTGCCAACTCATGCAGATGTATCCCACCGGAGCCAAGATAAACGGTGTTAAAGGTAGATCAACAAAGGTCATGTAAATCTTACTAGATCAACATAGTACGGGAAGAGGTGATTATATATATATATATATATATATATGTATTTAAAATATATATATATATATATATATGGTCGACCGGTCGAATCGGAAGCAAAATACTTATGTATTTATGTAGTTATGTATTTTATACCAACACTAGGTTAGGTTTTAATTAAACTCTTCAATGATAGTAATTTCAAGTACAATTATTTTTTGGTCCTTCAAGACTAGTTCTTTAATTTGACTAGCGAGATTAACTTTGCAGTTTTCGAAACAGGAAGTCTTAAACAAATATCAATTATTGAATGTGCTCAGTTGATGCGAAAGATCCATTACCGAAGCAAAATATTATTAAGAAACAGTAATTCAACCTTTGGTAAGATGAGGTCACGTTAGCGTATATTGCGAGGTGATTATTCAAAATTATTATGAACTATTAATGAAAATACACAAATATGTACAAAACTCATTTTCATGGAAATTGCTTGAAGGTCACTGTCCATAAATGCCTTCATAAAATTACCTGGCAACATACTATACCCATCAAAAACCATTAATTACGTCAGATTAGGTTAGATCGATAAAGGGTTAGGTAGGTATTATTATTAATAATAATACGATTAATCAAATAACTTTGTAAAAAAAATATAAACACAACGTAGTTTCCTACTTCTAGTTTGTAGATTATCATTATTTAGTATCCATAAATAACTGAGCATTTTTGTCGAGCCAGGACCATTGAAAACAAGGTATCTAAAAAAGCTACTAACCGAAATCATCGGGTGTAATTCGGTTAGGTTCGGCGAGGTTGGGCTGTAGAAGTGCATAATTATTAAAAAGTCATCAAATACATAAGTATAAGTCTTGTCTTAGCAACAGGTAGTTTATTTTTAACAAGTCCCAAGTTAATTTTAAATATTTTTTATTCATATTTATAAGTTTTTGAACAGAGTTTACATTATTTTCGAATACCAAACTAGGTACATATCCGTATTATAGTAGTCGATACAGTAAATAATACGATAGTGATAGAGTAACCCAGACATTTTTAATAATAAAAATGACAAAGAATTAATAATAAAAATATAACCAACTTCGGAAAGTATACTAGGTACCTACCCGGAATCGGTACTAAAAGCATACCTTTGTTTCGGGTTGGGTTGGGTTGGGTTGAGTTGGGTTGGGTTAGGTTGGGTTGGGTTGTGCAGGGTTAGTGAGGCACAATGTCGCTCCGGTACGTGACTTCATTAAGATAACCCACGCGGAGGGATTTAGTATCTGATATCCCGGACTGGAGTCGGTATTTTGATGCTTTTTTGCAACTGTCGAAAGGGGTGCATTACGACCGCATAGAGAAAATACCACATTTTAAGGGCGAGAGGGACGTTGGATAGTTATTATTTATTAATTCAAAATAATGATAGTATTATTACGCAATACGATAAACATAATGTTTTTAAATAGAAAAATATTTATTAAATATTTTATAAATTTACATAGACTTAGCATTTATAAAAATATAAACAGAAATATTACTTTTTCTGACCGTCCCATTGTAAGTTATCAAAATATTTAAGATACTAATATGATTTTTAAAGTGGAGAAAAGTATTTTTAATCATTTATCGTTGCGTTTTTGTAAATAAACATAACCAAAGATTTGTAATCCGCATTACAAAAAAAAACATTAAAGTTACGTAATGTTCATGAAAAAATTAAACTACACACTGTTCATTTTTTTTATTTATCGAATCGACAAGTTACGGAAAAACCTTCACAGCATTTTTTAAAGATATTCAACTTTCTAAATGTTTTTGTCAAACATGCGTAGAACGGTCAGAAATGTGTAATATTTCTGATTATATTTTGATAAATATCTAAAAATCTAAGTCCATGCAAATTAAAAAAAAACGTAATAAATATTTTTCTCTTTAAAAACACCATGTTTACCGTATTGCACAATAATATTATCATTATTTAGAATAAATAAATAATAACTCTCCGATGTCCCTCTCCCCGTTAAAATATTAAAAATAGTGTTCGTTGGTGGGGTTTATCGCAAATTATTTCATATCATTTTGAATTGACAAAATAAAAGTAAATATGTAAATTAATAGCATATTTTAAGCATTGCTGATCGTGGATTAATTCAATCATTTTGGTCAAGAACGGCATTAGCAAAATCCGTGGTCGAGCGGTTAAGATTTTCGACTACGAATTCTGAGGTGACGGATATAAATTCCGGCGTACGAAAATAATTGAATTGTCATTTAAAAAATACATAGTGATTTTACTGTACGTTCCAGAGTGGTAGATGCTCTCAGTATTGCCCTGGTGAAAGATCACCATTAAGCATTTAGCCGTGTTTGGCGACTAAATCTCAATAGCCAGGTACTTCCTCACCTTCCTCTCCCCAATCTCCTTCGCTTCCCCATTCCCTTCAATCTCATACCCCAATTAGGGATGCCATGGTCCCACTGTCTCCGCACAGTTGGTAGCAGTTGGAACTCTTTTACGCCATTAACTCGAAACAACAAAAAAATTGTCAATTTTTATTTAATCTAAATAAATTTCAGTTTGCGTTTCTACAGCAATGAAGTGTCATTTTCCAGAGTAACTTCCGCACTGTTTTTTCTTACAAAGTCGAAATCAAAGTTTAAAAAATACCTTTCCATTTATAAAAATGCAAAAGAAAGTCTGTGTTGTCCGAAATGAAAATATTGGAAGAAAAATCACCGCACACCACCGGATCTGCCTACTGAGATTCCCAAAAACACTGAAGTTGCATTTCATAAGTAAATACCTAAAACATAAATATATTTTGAGATGATACCAAACAGTCCCTTGGCGCCCTCATTTGGGGAATCTTGTGAGGCGGAATGATAGGCGGGACAGGAAGGAGAAGGGGAGGCAAGTTGGTAAACATGCATGTTACATTCAATTCTGAATGGTGAATTCTCACAAGGACAATACTAAGACCACGTTCTTTTCAATAACAGGGATAAATAATTAACTATTTTCACTGTTCTGTAATACATATCTGTGGAAAACTCAGATCAACTAAATGACTTTTTATATTTAGTTTTCCGTGTTTAGAACCCGCGTCCTCTGGATTATGACAAGTTCATAGCACTCCGACACAAAAATCTTCAAAATATTATATTTAAACGTATGATATAATTTTAAAAAAAAAACAACATTAAATGCATTTCGAGTAAGCTTCTTGGTGAAAGTTTCCCCTTCCTTTGAAATTGTTTCATATTATTATACCAATATGCTAAAATGCGGGAGATAAACTCGTATCATCCTCAAATTCCCTCCGCGTTTCCTCCGATGAAATCACAAACAAAAATCACTCCGTTTTCTTTTCAAATGCGCTACCCCATCCGACGTATTTAGCTCATCTCAATCTCCCGTCACGGGGTTGAAATTTCCTTGATAATTCTGACAGTTGAATCATATCCTTATTGTTGTTAGTTCCTGCCTCCATCCCCGATTTCCACTCTCTCCCTCTCCCCGGCCTTCAGCCTTCCATCAGCTACCACGACTCTCGCGATGCACCCCAATCGCCGTACTACAGAATAGCGACCACCTCTGGCATGGGAACCGGGAGTAATATCGCTTTAGTCATGGCGCAGCTTCTCGGGAGAGCGGTCGTCATACGGAACGAGTAGGCGGAGCTTTATAAATTTACGATTTACGAAAAGCACGTGTGAACTGTCGAAAACAAAAAAGTTTTTCTTTATGACGTATTTATGTTGAGTTCTTTAATGGTTCTGTTTGCGTTGAAGACAGTTTTATTTCTGTGATTGTTTATTCATCCGTTATTCAATATTCACCTAGTGCTGTGTATATGTGTGAAAATACGTTTGTGTTTTTGGTGTTTACTGAGGAAAACGAATAATCTTCATCCATAATAATTATTGGTAAGCGCAATATATAAAAACGAACATGATTTTACAATTAATTAATAAACTAATATCTTACAAAATAATACTGAAATGTTTGGTAGATAATTGTTGGTCCGACAAACAAAAATGTTATTTAAAAAAAGCATTAATCTAAGCAAAGATATTTTTTTACCCAAAATCATATTTCTTATTTAATGTTAAACTAATTTATGTTGAATCTTATCACTACCAAACTTAAATATTAATATGCGTACTGATAAAGTCCAACAAAATCAGATGTAAAGTTTATTTTAGCAAACGATATTAACACAAATAATAAAATGATTACATTACATCTTAACATAATATCTCAAACCTATCTATGTAGGAGTTATATGCCTATAAAAGTAGTATATTTTTTAATAAAAGCTTTGCATTACTGTCACGTCTACTTCCTGATTATCGTGAAACCATTTTAATTTTACTGGGTACTTGTATCCTGTCACGATTCCGCACAAGATCCTTCAGTAGAAATAAAAATAAAAATAAATCTAGTACCTAATAATAAATTTTAATAAATTTTATTTTAAATGTTAAGAAGTGTGACGACGTTAACCAGTTGGTATCATACTAAATCACTATTGTCACCCTCAATTTCATCCTTTAAAACACAATACTTTGGTTAGGTGTTATATGCCAAAAAATAGATCAAAAATGCTACTAACACAATTAAACTTTTCAAAATAATTATACGTTTAATTACTTATATAATCAGATATTTGATTCCTTCACAATTTATTCACATTTTTCATGAAGTTTACATTATAATAAAAAATCAGTTTGTTCTCATCTATGGGATGTAGACAGTGGCGGATCATGATATTTTGGGACGCTAGAGTATTAAGATTTAAAAAAATAATTATTGAGGTTGTTGAAGACGATTTTTATTTTTTTGTCAAAAACTCAAATTTTAGTATGAAGATATTCAGGAAGTTTTAGTTTTTCGGTGTGGTGCATCGGTTTTATGAAAATCTTCATGTAAAAATTGATTGTTGAAAAAAACAGCAACAGCATCAAAAATCACAAAAATTTTAAATCTTACCACTCTAGCACATTAAAAAGTCACAAGCCTCCACTGGGTGTAGGCAAGAAATAAAACATACTAAAAAAACTCCAAAGATAGTTCCTACATTATATATTATTTTAAGTTTTTCGATATAAAGTTTAAATTTGAACAATTATTCAGTAACTACCCCATTTTACTGCGTAACAAAGCATGCAATCCCCACGCTTGTACATAATTAACTTTTATTATTCGAACTTCCACGCACAAGTTCGATGGAGAAATAATGAAACATCTCGCTACAATCATTGGCCTTTTATTGCTCACTCTGATTAACTATGCGCGTTATTGTGCAGGTACAGGATACCGTGTACAGAATAGCCCATAAATAATGTTCCTGGCAACAATGTTATGTTTTATATCCGTATTTGAATACCTACCTGACTTTAATCCGCAATCACGGATTCATATTTCCATAATTTTTATATCTGTTGCGCCATGGAATTCTGATTACTTGACCTACCATAGTACCTACCTACTCAAATCAGATATTATTACCTCCGTTAGTAATAAAAAAGTGGATAAATAATTGCGTTGAATACACAATGAATATTGTAAAGATTATGTCATAATCTGGTTGTGACATAGTTTCTCCGATACATACACGACTTACTTACACTTACACAACTACTCTAATTGGTAAAATTAGGTAATTAATTATTTCTGTTATTATCAAGGAAGAATTTGTGAATGATTATATAATTCAATATTTCACCGCATTACCAACATAACTCGAAATATGTGACTTTGACATAATTAACCACCCTTTCCTTACGATGCTAGGAAATCACTCGAGCCCCAATGCTGTGTAGATACTCAGTGCACAGGGTAGACATTAAAATTTTGTAATTTTTAAATTTGTAAAAAATGTATTATTTACATATATTACTTATGAAAATCATTTTATTAAAAGTACAAAATTTACATAAGTAAAATATTGTGTATAAGTGTTGAAAACGAGGAAAAAACATCGGCTACGCATAAAACGCCTGATACGCCAATTACAGCCAGCAGATCGCCGGCTACTACTGACGACCGCGCCTTCTTACTCACTACCCACCACGAATTTTTTCCCGATTTTTCAACAAAATATTTTTTTTGTTGCGTTTGATAAATACTTATATATTTTAAGGGGAACGGCTGCGCTGCCTCTTTCATATATAACTTAATTTTGGTTTTCAGACCAAAATACCCATCCAAACAGATTTTTTTTATTTTTTATTATTTAATTTTACAAGAAAAAAAAATACAATTAAAAAAGTCCCGATAAACTACTTTTTTGTAGTTTTTCTAACGGGAGCTTGTTAATTAAAACATAAAATTTACAGGCAAGGTTACAAAATGTGTAAAATTAATAAAAAAACAATATATTAAATAAAAACATTAAAAACATATGTAACAAGCTTAAAACATAAATATTTATCAAGAATATTAGTCTAAAATATTTCTGGAAAAATATATTAAAAAATTGAATAAAATAAAAACATAAACGAAAGCAATAAATCAAAAATAAAATAATATTTCCTTATTTCTAATACAAATAGCTTCTTTCAGCTAGCCAAGTTTTCAATACGTTTATTAATGGTTAAGTTTTAATACAGTTTTTTTTTATTTCTGTGGGTAACATATTTATACAACTAGGAATCATGTGTTCTAAAGGTCTTTGTCCATGTTTGTTTTTATGCTTGGGAACCATTAATCCTTCATTAAAATTGAGACGAGTATTGTAATTGTGCTTTAGTCTATATGTATGGAGTATAGAGTTAATAATGTGTATATAAATATAATTTTGTACCACAGAATTGACCTAACTGAAAGAATGTTGAGACTCTCATAAAAGTATGGAATATTATGCCTTTGTTCGTAAAAACTTTTATGAGCTAATAATTTAACCATTTGAATGATATATATTTTTTAAATGAAGGTTTAGTAAATATCTAGTACGGATTAGAAGTAATTTATTTATTTTTGTTTTAGATTATGAAGTAAAAAATTAGAAAAATTATATGCAACGAAAAAAAAAATTAGAAACTTAGAAAATTATTTACGGGTTTATTGTATAAAAAAAATATACGAGTATATATTTGATATGTAAATAAAAATACAAAAGCAAAACATAAAAAAAAGGTTTTTTCGAGACGATATTTTAAATTCTGTAGGGCAAATTTGTGTTCCAACGTAAATTGGTCGTTTTTAATTTAATTTAAAGTCCATCATAATGCTTATTTAAATATGTTTTTTTAATTTTATATTTCACAATATTTTCAAAGTAAACGGGGTAAAACTTTTTAACTCAAATAAATCGCGAAAAATCAATTCCTATAATGGCCTAAATTTATTAAATAAATAAACATAAAATAAATAAATTACTTCTAATCCGTACTAGATATTTACTATACTTTTCGATGAAAAAAAAATCATTAGGTGTAGGTGAGTATTTTGGCCTCAAATCCAAAATTAAGTTTTGTATGAAACAGGCCGCGCAGCCGTTCCTCTTAAAATGTACTACTGAGGAACAACTAAAATATGTGTTTAGTATATTTACAGAGATATTAACATAATTAGAGACATGTGAAAACAGTTGACAGCACCGTCAAGGAAGAGTTAAGATTATAACACGATATTAAAGATCACAATTAATTAGACAAATTAAATCTCAATACACATCATAAAAAATGTAAATAACATATATGTACATAGATCAATGAGTTCCGAATAAACAATAGAAATCAAGTAACAGAATTATTTAATTACGATCATTCTCTATAATTCCAGAAAACTCGCGTAAAATTAATTATTTACTTAATCGTTTGAGAAAATAGAGCAGAGCTATAACTGAACTCGTATATACGAGTGTACAAGTAAGAGCTGGTCGAAAGTGCAGCGGATAGAACGCTCGACTAGTATATGGACGTATCGAGTACGAATCTTACAACAGCTGGCGGGTACCGGGTGATTTCATACCACTCTACGTTTAGGTTTGCACGATAAAACTATGTGTTTATAGTTAATATCAAATAGCCTGATATACAAATATTGAGCTATAAAAATCTTGGATAAATAAGCGTTAGAAGTTTATTCTTGCAAAACGAATAAAAATTTCTGCGTCATAGCGCAAAACACCACCACACCAAACAAACTCGTAGCTGATAATTATTTATAAAAAAACGTCATGGGTGAAATATACATATTACTGTATATTTCATATTATTGTCAAATCGGTAGTAGCAAGCAGGTTGCAGATTTGATTGATGCGGAGTAGAATAAATAAATCATTATACTTTATACGAGTGCTGTCATCTCTGGGTATTGCGATGCCGATTGTTTTATTGGATTACCCTTACGAAAATAGTTTTACAGCTGTCGTGAGGCGTATTCACAAATAAAATCTTAATTAATACAGATTTACAATAAATAATTTTAATGATAGATATCACCACTTGCATTTCTTCGGGCAGACACGCTGCGTTGAGCGCACGCGCCATTATTGGCCATACGAAAGAATCAAATAAAAGTTAATCATCGAATTAATGCCCCATCAACATAGTGTGCAATTAAGATCTCAAATAAACTTTCGGAGAGATCTTAATCTTAATCTGTTCGCATAAACGTCTCCCTTTTCAGACTTTATTTCATCCATCTCCAAGCCGGCGAAGAACTGTGTTTTATTGGCCCATTCCTTATTTTCCTCACATGCGGTAGGAACAAATAAAAGAGAGATATTTTCCCAGTTCTGACTATAAACTTCTTCTCAAATATGACGATCGTAAAAAAGGCGAGATTTATATGTGTGACTTTTGGTTGCAGACAAATTTAAGAAAGATTTCCTCATGTGTTTTTTCATTGACTTCCCGCTGACTAATAGGTATAACAAATTTTAATAGGCGTTGGAACGTAAAACTTCGGTTTTTACGAATATTGAAAATATTTAAGTCTATCTTTACTGTACGAAAAAACTATTAATTGACAGCTAATTAAAATTGCGTTTGATGCCTGACCAAAACCTTGTTCTTTAAATAATATGACATTTCTTCTAGCAAAGATAAAGTTTTGAAAGACAATAAAACAAATAGTCTCCGTGGTTGAGTGGTTACGATCCTTGGCTACGAATCCGGAGGTCGCGAGTTCAAATCCCGACATGCGCAAGTAAATTTCATTTGATTAAATTGTGTTATTTTACAATTTATCGATTTAAAATAATATGTAGTATATTTGCGGCATGTTCCAGAGTGGTGGATAGTGTCAGTGTCGCCCTGGTGAAAGACCACCATTCAAAATCGAAAAGTTGTCGAAATCGAAATGTCTTTAGCCGTGTTTGGTGACCAGATCTGAATAGCCAGATACTTCTCCACCTTCCTCTTCCCCATCTTCTTCCCCTCTAAAATACCTTCATCCTCACAACATACCCCAATTGGAGATGCCAGTCCACTGGCTCCAGACGGTTGGAGCAGCTGGGACACTTGTGTGGTACACACATAAAAAAACGAAGTCACCGCAATTGCACAGAGAATATGAATAATATATGTGGGTATGTATTTGTTATTCTTTGACTGGAACTGTATCCGTGACCAGCGCTTGTCTTTGAGGGACCTATTTGAATCATGTTTTAAGTTTTCAAAAATTAATACCCACTAAGGGTATTATTTTTAAAAGGTGGGTTTTTGTAGACGGGCTATTTAAAAAGCAACCGTTCTAAATGGGTAACGGGCATTTAAAGCTGTAAATCTTCTTATTTAAAAGTTTTTTCTGTCTCTTGTACCTGCTAATTATAGGTAGGTATACTCGTATGATACAGGATGTATCAAGCCGTACCCGACAAACTTTAACCTTTTGAAATTATTTGAACATGAATCCGAAGGGTCTAATTATTATTACGGTCACAATTGATTTCAATGAAATTAATAAGAAATAATAATTTATATATATTACATACGTCAGGATACGTATCCTGATGAAAGAAGCTTGGCTTCCGAAACATGTTGATATTTATAAATTAAACGGCGGTTTACACAAAATATTTCTAATATTAATAATGACACCACAAAGTAATTCTACATTTGATGTACGTCCCAACATAAAGATACAGTATATCAATTAATAATGTTTATTCAACAATTTATTGATTTCAATCCCATCATAAATGAATATTTCAGACCAAAAGAATTTAACAACAAAATATTAAAATCCCCTTCATTACAAATCAGTTCTCAGTTTACCTATTGTTAATTTCTATTAATATGTAAGATAGCTTGGTACCTACCTATCAGTGGCGTGCATTGCTCCTTGATCAAGGGTAGACTGTAGCCTTTTATGTTGTGATTATCATTGTTCATCACGCCATAAAACATAAATAATAAATTTTCATATTGAGCGGTAACTTGGTGATGTGACATTATAATTTAAAAAATAAACAATTACTTTGTTTATTTCAATAAAAATACAGGCACTAGTTTACTGCATAAAAATGGAACAGGCAATCGACTTGATAATTTAGAAGCGTTAGAAATAAGGAAAGCCAAAAACACTAATACTAGACTCATTAATAACCAAATAAATTTAAATAAATGTCTAATTCTTAAATTATTCCCAATAAACAAAGTACACGCCCTTCCCTGCCAGGCACCTGCTGATCTCCCACCCTCGGCCCTCCAATCGCCCGCTTTTATGAATCCATAACACATGTGTATCTTAGTTCATAGTTTAGTATTATACTGCCCTGACGAAGCTACGGTAGTAGCGAAACCCGGTTGGAAAAAGTATATAACGAATAAAAGTGATGTAAACAAAGTTATTGTTTTATTTTTTAAATCATAAATAATAATTCGATTAAGGAGAAACAATTTCTTACGGGAGAACGATCCTGAAATAAGAATTTTCGGTATTTTTTCTTCTAACATCTAGAAACAGAAGGGTAAGCACAGCCTTTCAGTCTTTGTGGGCTGCACGCAACTGCTACCTACATACATTGTAACCGAGTCGTCACAATTTAATAAATCGGTTCCCAGTTCAGTCATTCATTAACATAATTTAAACCAAACTCGTAACCGTCTAACAAATTCAACTAACAATTGGTCGGTCCTCAACAATCCCAATGCTTATCGCATATCAATAATACCTAGAGATCTACCTACCCGTAACAATTATTTGAAAGCTTATGTAAATTCGTGTAGAATCTAGATGAGTATTTGTGCTCCAACTACAAGGGGAGTTAAGAGGATAGATATTGTAAATGTATGGGCCCCATTCACATAAAGCCTTTGTTGTCCCTAAAAAGTTCCATTTTAAGCTGAAATATACATTGTAACACAGTCAATAATTATTAGATACGTACAGTGGAGGTTACGCGACAGGAATTTTAATTCATTCGCTTAAAGTATGATATTGTCTAGCCATATCTACCGTTTTTATCTGCTGTACACAGGGGGACACCTGGTTTACGATCGCAATATCGATCTTAAAATTGTCACCGTTAAGGTATTAGAAAGTTGCATGGCATTATTATTATAACATCGGCGTAAATTATTGTTTGTATCTACACTCCCACATTATAACTGAGAATATAAGTGTGTGGGAGCTGCGATGTGTACAAAGCCAAAGGTTTATGGTTCAATTCCATTTCTTACCGGAAGCCTTAAGGTTACTAACTTTATTGACAGAGCAAGACTGCAAAACTTATGACTAATAAAGGTATTGCAAGAAATGCACGAATCATTTAAAACTGCCACGGACTTTAACCTTGCCATATTATGCAATAAACGTGATAAGACGTAGAAAATTAAAATGAGAAATGATTCCCATACTCGTATGTAATAATAAGCACTTGTTGCGAAGTAAAAGCTTGATTTCCTTTTGTTTAGGAGGGATCTTCGCTGAATAAAGAATAATTTATTTTTATAAATCTAACAAAGTGGGGAAGGGTTATTTATGACAGGGTATAATTAATTAAATTGTTAGATCAAATCGTATTGAATGCGTTTTGCAAAACATCTTTTTCTCTCAATTCTGACAGGAAATGATCAAGATAATGATTTGATTCCATTTAAAAAAAACGCAATCACTACTACTAGTTTGGAATTTTTAAATGCAAGGAAAAAACATTTATATTTGAAAGTATATCAAATTTATGTTATTATTAATTTCTTCAAGTATATTATGTTTTCATTATTGTGGCGGTTATTTCGGCGTTCAAAGTCATTTTCTAACAGTGGTTGGGCCACTTTGAAACGATTTACCTAAATCACATATATTTTATAATGTTAAAAACGAAATCAGAACAACATAATTATTTTAAATAATTCAGGAATTTACCACACGTTTAAATTCATTGCTTTAATAGCATTCACGTCATTATAAAACATTTAAGAAAAACCTGCCACCATTAGAAGCGGAGAAAACAGATTTCAACTATGAGTACCTCATAGAATGGGGAATTTTATTATTTCCTGAGTTAATAGGTTTTACCAAAGATATTCGTGAATCATTTCAAACACCATAAAAATAAACATTTGGTGGGGGTAAATAAAATCATACGAGTGAGTCGTCTCAATATGGCCTAACCACAGTTTGAAAATGACTGAAAGCCGAAAAAGCTGTCACAATAATAAAAAACTAAAATACTTGCCGGAATTTTAATTCACTTAAAAAAATTAAGAATTTTAATGTAGGTTTTCGAATTAAACACGTTAGTAATTAATAAAATACTATAGTAAACTATTCCTCATTGTACGTTTCATCGTTAGATTAAAATGTATGGCGGAGAGCTTAAAAGCTTAATGATGTTAGAAACTGAACCGTTGATCCTCGGTGCCCAAGCACAAATTCCCCCACTAAGCCGAGCACGAAATATGACAACATGTGAACGAGTTAAATAAGATTAAGGGCTATCATTATTTTGGTTTCAAATCGAGACTAGGAGTTATATCTAATATCTGCCCGTTTATTTCTAGAATACGGTTATTCGTAGTGTGTTATATTTCTCGTGTCAAATAACTGCCATATGAAGGGTGGGTATTTCATGTTTTAAAGTTTTTTTTATAGCTAAACCTGCCATATTAGCTCCGAGCTTCCCCCAGTCAAGGGGACATTCTAATCCCAGTGTAAGTTCACCCTAAAAATTATTTCGGGAAGTATTATTGCATATTATTTTTTTGTCGCTTCAAGAGAGCTCTGTGGATGCTGATAGTAAAACAGTAACAAACTTTAAAATATTAAAGGAATTCTTTTAGAAAGCCATGGTGCTTTCGTAATATTCCAACAACTGACGTCAGAATGAATAGACTTGCCCTAAGTGCCATTTCGACGGCTGGAGGAAAAGGTCACGTGACACCTATTTTGATACCAGCCTAGTTCACAGCCGTTCACGTTTGTATCGCGTGATTTTGACAGCGGTAAGCAAATCATAAAGCATTTATAAAAAGGATCTAACTAATTTTTGGTTTCTGTAAACAAGCCGAACCTTTTTACTTGCCGTTTTACTTAAGTTGGTGGCTTGCCCCTCGCCCCCTTTTATTTCGGTTTCTTCCCCTTGCGTGTTAGAGCATCTCTATGTATTAATTGCTCTATGATTCCGGTGAATAATGTGAGTTATTTCCATCTTTCAGAGCACAATATTTTTTAACATCTATTTGGATATTAATAAATATTTTAACAATAATAATAATAATAAATGGATTATTTCTATAGCGCCGTTCTCGTGATAAAAGAACCTAATTATCAGCTAAGGAACAAACATATAATTATACAATACATGTACCCATACCAAATATTTTTAAAACAAATGAATTATCTTTTTTTGTTAGCAAGTTAAATATTTAGAATTATTTTATATTATTTTGTATTGCGTTACCAGTTTGATGTATTTATGAACTTGGTTGAGTATTATTTCATTCATTCGTGTTGTTATATGAATAACATAAACATGCGTGTTAATATGAGGAGATTAAATCATCAGCAACTCTATATAAAGTTGCCTTTTTTATCGACACTGGCAGTCCACATTAGAGTTCTGAGACCAGTCTAGCTGAGTGGTAGTGAGGTATGGAACTGTCGATATGATATTCATGAAGTAATTAAAACACAATTAGATAATTTGGACATGTAGAACGATTAGACGGAGAATATTGTGACGAGCAATTAGATGGAAGATGAAGTTGGTGAGGTCACTGGAAAATGTAGAGAGATCGTGTGAATCAAACACGAAGCACGTAATGTCCAAAAGCAAGAATAATGTAACAGTAGGTATGAGAAATGCTGATGTAGTAAAAGGAGTTTGTGCCCGAGATTTTTGCAATACTACATGTGGTAGATATTGTAAAAACCTCGATTTGCTCCAAGACAAAAAAGCGTTGCGTTCCATTCTTTCCGCACACCTCTGTTGAATATGATAGTTAGTTTTATGTCTCCGTCTCATTTCATCAGCATTGGACAAACGAGACGGGGCGTGCACCACGTGATGCGTTTATTGTAGCCAGTGGTGACATGTGAGAGAATTTTTTACTTTTAATTTCATTGCATAATAATGTCAGCGGATAGCAAAATTATCCGATATACCCCGTGTAAAAATATTATGCCGCAATGTTACAAAAAACAAAGCAATAAAGAAACTGGTTTCCATAATAAATCAACTGGGCCTAGTAATATCTGTGTGATATTCCTCCCTTGCTTCGCTCATACGGTGCGGGGATATCCCACCGTGCTATTACGTACTCAGTACTGCCATGACAATAAGGGTTGTGCCACCTGGCAAGTGTTAAATAAGTACCGCTGCCTCCCGACCCGAACTCTGCAACTGCGGAACAAATCCAACCAACCCCCGGCAGTGATGATTGTGCCTTGTGCCTTGTGCCTTGTGCCCGATGCAAGGGGATCCCTTGAAAGCAACAGTAATTGGCCGCATTATGGTGCATGAGCCAGAAGGAGCTCTTCAAAGGGATACCATATTTAATACGATAATAATTCATTTCGAATATCTACTCTCTTTATTTGGTGTTGATAGGGAGCAATTTTCCGAATTTGAGCGTGATTTATTTATTACGATTTTCTTCGTGTTCTAACACTAATATTATCAAACGTTTTACTAAAGCTATTAATCAATCGCCTTAAAACATATTTAATATTAAAATAAATTAGCGCTTAAAAATATTTTCTCAAATTACTAATGTGTAGATTTTTGCCTTTAAAATCATAACAAAATAAAAATAAATGTTCCTATGATTTATTACTAAATAAATTGTGAAATTGATGTTAAAATTTGTAATTTAAGGCAGAAAATATTCGATTTGGGTCAAAAAAATTACACAAATTAAAAAAAAAAATCATGCATAAAACAGTTTTAAAATATCTGGTCTCTGTATGCTAAAGCAGGGTTTCACTTAAAAATATTATCTTTTTACATAGTTTATTTTATTTATTTATTTACACGCCTGAAAAGGCTTCTACGTAAAGGTGATAAACAATAAAACAAAAATATAAAGCGTACAGGAATAATAATAATAAAACTAGATGTTTTTATAAAGTAGGTACATACATCAATATACAATATATTACAACACATCATATTATAACACATCAATACTACAGTAGCCCAACTTCGCATAACTACTGAATGTAAAACTATGTACTTCGTTTTGCCGAAGCGATCATTTCAAAAAAAAAAAATTTGTTGAGTATCTCTATGTATTCTGTGTTATTTATCCTAAAAAAATATGGATATTAATTCATTGTCTTAGCTTAAATACGTTCTTGAATATAATCACTCTGTCATTTGTATTAGCGTCATGCAATATATCGTATACAGTAAGCTTCTTTTTTTCAATTTAACATATATGAAAACTTAGACCAAGCCGTATTTAGTTTTGATAATTTAACTTCATCTCCTCTATATGGTCTATAAATAATGTGTAATGATAGCCTGTCCAAAAAGAGAAAATAAATGTTTAAAAAAACTTCATAGAATAGATGTAATATAAGAATAATATAATAATAGGAAGTAATATTTGTACAGCGGTGATGACCTTGAGGTGATTTTTCACAAAAACGGCGATATAAAAATTATCCGATTATAATTATTATGTACTGAAGGTATGACTTATATAATCAATGTAGCTTTAAATGTTTTAAGACAAATGTAAAAAAGTTGCCTATACTCGTATATTAAGATATTTATTCACACCCCGTAGATTTTTGGTGAAATGAATACCCCCTTTTTTTCGGTAAGAAAATAAAATATATTAGTACAAGTATTTTTGGTATTATATTTATGTAAGTATATTAGTACAAGTATTTTCGGTATTATATCTATGTAAATATATTAGTACAAGTATTTTTGGTGTTATATCTATGTAAATATATTAGTACAAGTATTTTTGGTGTTATATCTATGTAAATATATTAGTACAAGTATTTTTGGTATTATATTTATGTAAATATATTAGTACAAGTATTTTTGGTATTATATTTATGTAAATATATTAGTACAAGTATTTTTGGTATTATATTTATGTAAATATATTAGTACAAGAATTTTTGGTATTATATTTATGTAAATATATTAGTACAAGTATTTTTGGTATTATATTTATGTAAATGTACAAGTACAGGAATTCAGGGTTAAAACTCATCTTTTCAGAGAATCATATCCATAAATGGAAGAAATGTACAGGCAAATTTATAGCTTAGCTAGGTTAGCCGATTAGTACTTACCTAAAGTCGCTTAGAGAATATGTTTTTTTTTGAGATATTCTATTAAAAAAGTTAGAAACTTTTCATTGTCCGCAACTTTGTAAATAAGAAATGTGTAAAAATGTTAATACCTGTCGACATTGTATTTGAATCTAAATTAAACTTGTAAAATTTAAAAGTATATAATACTTCAAATAAATACCAACTCTTCTTCTGCCAATAATCTTCTAATAAATTTAATATCAATAGAAAGAAGGCTAAAATAGCAACTGTAAAAAAAATGTCTTCTCCGAGATGCATCAATGTCTCCAAGCTAAAATTTTCAAAATAAACTGCCAGGTAAGTATGTTTTTCTGTATATACATAATACATGTTATACATAATTAGATAGAGAAGTTGGAGTAATATGTACAACGTCCTGGAGGTGATTTTTCACAAAAACGACGCCATAAAAATTATCCAATTATTTTGATTATTATAAATATTATTTTATTTGTATTCGGGTGATATTTATTCACATTCTATCAGTAATTTACAGCAAATAATATTATAAACGAACATTGGTTTAAAATGGAAGTAAAAGAAACATAAAATGAATGCACGGTACTAGTACCTATATAAATGAGTTTAAAACACATTGTTTCAACTGACCCCTATAGTCCGCCATACATTAAAAGCCCATCTATCAGATTTAGGGTAAAAATATGAGGCGGTAGCCGAAAGGGCGCCCAAGGATCCGAAGCCGCAACAGGAGTAAGTCCCACTAATCCCAGGTGTACAAGATGTTGAATACAGTAACCAGCGCGAGTGGCGGGTTATGTGTACAAAGCGGATACTCCTTTATTCCCGGTCTACTAGGGTTTTAAGAATGGCGGGACAGTGGGCCCAATGAAATCTAAAACATCGAATAAAGAAGCTTGTGCTTGAAGGCCTATTCAGTGTTAAATTTTTTATATGGTTAAAGGTTATTAACAAAAGGTAAAATAGGAAACTCTTTCGCTTAATTTTTGATGTTCATTAGTTTGATTGACGGATAACATCGTTTTTGAAAATATATAAATACTAATTCTTCAACATCATATTAAATTTCTTCAAAATAATATCAACTGACTCACAAATTGGGCTAAACTTTTTAGTTCATGTCAGGTTGCAAACGGAAAAATAATGTTAAAACACAAAACTACATCTCAGATTTCACATTTAAATGCTTTGTTTTTAAGATTAAGTTTATTAAAATAAACACGGTTTATAAACAAATTTTTTATGTTATAATTTTTTAACACATTACCAAATATCAGTAGTTCAAGTAAAGTAAAACTAAACAATACTGACTCGTAGATATTATTATGTCGACTCTGGAAACCCATTCTTCGTCGTTTTTAAGATTTCATTTACATATTAGGTAATGCGCAATTTAAGTTTAGGTGTATGAAGACCGTTATTGTCTATTATTATTATTATCTCTTCACACATTCGGGGAGTAATAAAAACTGTAATTATTATTATCTTTTTTTTACTCATAAACGTCAGTCAATGGCACCTTTTGTTAGGCTAAGCCGTGCGTGTTCCGCCGCCCGATATCCTGAACAGTTAGTGGAGATCACTAGGTCTGTAGTTTCCTAACATAAATAAGCTTTAGCATTCGAAGAGGGAAGAGGAATAGTCTCTCTGTAAAGTTCTGTAGAATTATTCTAAGATTATAAGGGTTGCAATTGGCTTTGTTTCCAGACGGTTTCATTGAGTACATAAATATGGTACTAGAACCTAGGAAATTAGAATCACAAATATGGGTACTACCTTCCTACATTAGAATTATTAGTAAGTAAAATCATCGAACGTGTTTTCATAATATTGATTTAACTTTTAAGAGTGTTCTGTGTTATTTATCCTAAAAATATGGATAATAATTCTTTGTCTTAGCTTAAATACATTCTTGAATATAATGGAAACAGTCACTCTATCATTTGTATTATCGTCTTGCAATATTAAATACATTCTTGAATATAATGGAAACAATCACTCTATCATTTGTATTAGCGTCTTGCAATATTAAATACATTCTTGAATATAATGGAAACAATCACTCTATCATTTGTATTAGCGTCTTGAAATATTAAATACATTCTTGAATATAATGGAAACAATCACTCTATCATTTGTATTAGCGTCTGGTAATATTAAATACATTCTTGAATATAATTTAACTTCATCTCTTTATATGGTGTATAAATAATGTGTAATGATGGCCTGTCCAAAAAAAAAAAATGAATAAACAAATAAATAATAATAAATTCATAGAATAGACGTAACATAAGAATAATATAAGAATAGGAAGTAATATTTGTACAGCGCCCCTGAGGTGATTTCTCACAAAAGCGGCGCTATAAAAATCATCCGATTATTATTATTATTATTAACTGTGCATGTTCTAATGACAAACCCTAGCAATTGAAAGTAATGATATATACTTATATTTATATAGTGAATAAGTAATGATATATACGTATATTTACATAGTAAGTAAGTAATAATATATACGTATATTTACAGAGTAACTAAGTAATGATATATACGTATATTTACATAGTAAGTAGGTAATGATATATACGTATATTTACATAGTAAGTAAGTAATGATATATACGTATATTTACATATTTTATTTACATAGTATTATTTACCTATTTTTATTTTTATTTACATATTATGATTTACATATTTTTATTTTTATAATTATATACTAATAACTATTTACATAATTTTATTTACTTATTATTATTTACCTGTTTTTATTATTATGTAATTATTACTATTTACTTATTAATATTTACTTAATATATAATGTGTATTATTATAAGCTTATTACTATTGACTGATCATTATTTACTTACTATTATTATTTAATTATTATTATGTGATCTTTATTATTTATTTACTATTATCTACTTATTAAATTTGCTGATTATTATTAAATTGTAAAGCCGCTCATCTGAACACAGGATTGTCCTAGTGAGATGGGAGGATAATATTTTTGTTTTCATAATTAAATTTAAGATAAATAAATAAATTTACATATATTTTTGATTTTTTTGAGCTTTGCTTCTGAAACATGTAGATATTTATATATTAAAAACAGCGTTTTAAACAAAGTTATTCTTATTTATTATAAAAAATATTCTTTCTACTTAATATGAAAAATTCCCGCGATCACATTTCTTACAAAGAAAACCTAGCAGCTGTTTAATTTTCATGCCTTTGACAATCCGAAAGCAGAGATTACGAGAAATATCGTAGTATTTATATTACGTAATAACAAAAACTTCCCAGTCGAACTAAAAACAACCCTCAGTGCCGTAATAAAAAAAAAATAGCGTCGGTAGTTTATAGTGTCGTTTAGTGAGCTATATATTTAAAATTCATGGAATTCAGCCGAAACCATCGAACAAGATAATAAGTCGCTGCTCTGTATTTGTCAGTGCTTTTAGAAGATTGAATCGAAGGAAGGCGTACTCGTATATCCTATTGGCCTAATTCGGTTATCAATAACCTAGCGCACGGGAGGAGACGCCGACAGTCTTATGGATAGGCTCTCGGAGAAATAAACAGTGATCGCCGTTATCCTTCACAAAGTGCTAATTTATCATTTCGTTCGTGTATCTTTTTTGCGTGCGACCTTTTCGGACCCTAATTTTTCAACCACCTCCATTACCGTGCATGTCGTCTCCCGATTTCTCCTATTTTTGCACATATTTCATTACACCCCAAAATCTTATAACTCGACTGTCGTCTCATCGCTTACACAACATACGAATGGGGTCGTCAGCAAGTTTTAAGCATCACACTGAATTCACTTTTACGGTCTGAAATAAGGTTTTTGAATGCATAGGCACTGCATGCTCCCATAAAAACAATGGAATAATTTTATACACCTACTCTATAATGTGTTTTCGACCTTTCACTTCTTTATCATTCCTATTATCATTTTTGCCAGATAATGTTTGTTGTTGTTTATTTTACTTATTGATTATTATTGCTACGTAAATATTCACGTATGTAAATTTTGGGCATATTGCCTGTTTTATGTACTAAAATAAAACAAAATAGTGCCGTTTTGTGAACGATCAACTCAAGGGTGGTATAAATATATTTATTTTTTTCAGTTTGAAATTGGCTTTGAATGCCGATACAGCTGTCACTTCATTTTACTTCATAGGCTCTATATCAAATTTATTTATAAAAAATTGTTATTTTTCAGAAATAAAAAAAAAGATATTAATTAACTTTTTATCTAAATATATACATTTTACAAAAATTCCAATAATCTGAGTACCTAATCACTTTGATTGTTTGCTTCTAATTGGTCGATATATTTTTCGTGAAAACCGAATGGAGGTTGTAATACGCAATTCTACCAACATTATCTATCTAAAATCATAAAATTTTCTGAGTATTATGACCTACACAGTTCGATTCACGATAAACCAACTAATATAAATATTCCCACCTATCATTGAAGTAATATTTTAAAGATTAAACGGTGCAGGCTTATACGTGGTAAATGTCGTAAAGAACGTAAAGGGTAAATGAAGCACACAAACACACACATTGTGATAAAAGTTATATCCATTTAGTCCGATTTCCTTTAAACTGTGATATACTGTTTTGATACAAAGAGCTTCCATTTCCGTTAGTTTGAGAAGCATTGTCTCGTTAAAAGCTTCAACAATGGGGGTATTTTTTTTATCTAAGGTTGAATCCTTTTTTCTACTCTTTTCTTTTGGGGTTTTAGGCTCCTTTTTTAAATGACAGAATCACAAAACGAAACGATAATTAACACCAATAAATGTGGTTGTCGGTTTCCTTAATCCATTTGGGTTTTTATCTACCCATAAAAGTAAACGTTGGGAAAATGTAGAAAAAACTCCAGGTTCGTAGATACCAGAATAACGGAATAACGCAGAACGGCAAAACCACCCATAGTCTACTTATAAAAACTTTTTTAACACGGGATAAAATTCACATAACTATTTTAATGTCAGTGATAATAATAATAATAAAAAGTGGATCATTTGTATAGCGCCATTTTTATGAAAAATCACCTTCAGGTGCTGTACAAATATTGCTTGCCAGGGTTTATATTATTACGTAGAAACATATACAGAAACATAGTACTTACCTGGCAGATCACCCCAAATTTTCATGTTATATTAAACAGTTTCAGTTTGCGAGCATATGAATTTGTACACACAGGACACAATATCAAAAAACACTGCACATTGCATGATTTTGCAGTTACTATTTTATTATTTTGTTATTGATATTAGGAGGTTGGTGGCTAAAGGGTATTTAAATTTTTAAATTTAGGACTGGTGAACAGTTTTTAAAAATGAGAATATTAAAAAAAACTGCTAGAGGTTTAACTGAAACTGTCGATGATAATTGATAAAACGATTATTCCTAGTTATTTACAATGTCGTGGACTATGAAAAGTTTTATTTTTTTCTGTAAATTAATTCAGGTGTGTACTAACCGTCTGATGAATGCAATACAGCTAATGAAGTACCTACGGTATTTCATATTATGTTTTTGACATATTACGGTATTTTTGGTGTAGAAACTGCAAAATACCTTCACTAATTTAATTTAATGTCGCACAAAAGTTCTAATTGTACGGAGACAGTGGGACTACGACATACACAATTTGGAGAATGTTTTGAGGCCAAACGAAGTGGCGAGTAGAAGGAGAGGAGAAAATAACCGTCGGAAAGATCTGGTAAATGAACACGGCTTCCAATTCAAATATAGAGTACCCTCCCATACTCGCAGTATAACCCTGATGAGAAACCGTTACTTAAAATCGTAAATGATTTCAATTGTCTTTAGCAACCAGGTCTGAAAAACCAGGTACCTCCCAACCTTTCTCTCTTCTACTTTATTCAGCGCCCCAATATATGTACCATAACACGCCATCAAAAAATCATATTTGAAAAACACGAATGGTTTATTGGCAGTAATTATGACTTTTGTGTCACAAATAAGGCTAGTACTTAATTATTTCCTCTGTTTGAAATTTAAATGTTAGATGACTATGTGTTTTACATGAAACCCCTGCGCCCCTTACACTTCAGCCCTCCCCCGCCCCGCCCAGCCTTACTTCATCCACTCCTCGGCTAATGAAATACTCGGAGGGTTGGGACGGCGCCTAATAGCTCCGGGTTATTATATGGTCAGATAAGGACTTTCCACACCTAAAGATTTTCCCCAGCAAGGGTGATCCTAAAACACCAAGTTAAATTTTACTTTGAAGATGGGCTTCTTTGAAATAATTTAGAACCCAAACTGGTAATCATAATAATCATTCTACAACTTAAATAATGCCTTTAGAAACATCATTTCTGTGGCGTTAGTTCAAACTAAATTTCATTTTAGGAAGCGAATACTACTAAAATAATATATATCAATATAATGATGATGTAACGACGAAGAAAATGTATCAGTATATTTTTTGCAATACATGATGAAATCGAAAATATGTTCTTCTTTAACCCGTTATTTTGTTCTTTCCAAGCCGAAACATATTCTCGAAAATAAATATTTTATATCTCACTTAAAAAAATTGTTCGGCGTTTACCATAAGGGATTTCACGTAGGTATACGATATTTATGTAAGCACCCAAGATGAAAAATTGCTTTCACCTTACGCGCTCACCTTTGGCTTATTTTTTACGCCGGATTATTTAGAAGATGTAAAATTATTTTCATATAATTTTAGTACACGATGAACCGGGACACCATATGTAACGTCTCATACCTAGCACTCCACCCTAAGTTATGACCTAATATCCTGTTTGGGACTTACGTTTTAGTACCTCAACTTTCTTGTATCCTTTGTAACTGTACTAAAGCCTAGGAGTAGAAGAGGGCGCTTGTAACCTTCTGTCAGCAGGAGACAGACTTTATAAAAGCAAAAGAAACAAAGGATCCTAAGTGTGAAATATATGGAAAAAATGAGTAAATTGCTTTATATTACGCATTGTCATATTGTAGGTTTGATAAAGAAAAATGTTAGAGTTTGGGTTACCTTCCCAGTTTTTATTGGTAAATACTTCAGCAAATGTGAACGGTTCTATTTTTACTGTGATTTTACTGAAATTAGAATGGTTCGTTGTGTACAAAATTATTGAATAATCTAAGATTAATAAATTAAATTACAACATTTTTCCTTTGCACTGTGCACATCATGTGCATGATCGATACGATAAGTACTGAATATTAAAGGAATTTCATCAGAATAGAACAGTCCGAAGATTGTCGAAACCTCAAAAGTTCACAAAAAAAAGTTCATCATCGTTAAGGGGTCCCGAAGGAAGTAGGTAAAGCCCGCCGGTAAACGTCTTTGAGTCGACCGATGGCAAATCATGATTGATTGCAGGGGATATTCTCAGATAAAGTAATGAATTGGCCGGACGGACGGAGGGTTAAGAATGAGAAGCCAGGAGGTACCCGCTTAATACCTCGCCTATCTACTATGTAGATTCGAGGTTTTGGGGTGAATTTGCAGACGTTCAACTGATCGAGTGAACGTTATATTCAAGTTTGCTATATTACCACAACCTAAATCCTTTACGGAAAGAACGCCTTCGGATTTCGAGAGGGTGATCAAACAAATAAACCTAACCGACTAATGCGTATGATTAAATCAAGGGATTGTCGATCACACAAAAGCTAGAACCTATTTTGAGAATATTGCGATGTTTGGCATCCTTCTCCCTCGGAGTAATATTTTAAAGACACGATATGCGAAGGATCGTTTGTTTTTATTACTCATTAAGTTTTAACATTATCTGGTAGACGTTTACTATTAGTATAGGAATGTTGTTTCTGCCAGAACAAAGCAGGAGATTGACTTTTGCCGCAGAATCAAGGGCAAGCTTGTGTAGGTTTAACTTCATTTCGTATTCAAGACACCCTTCCAGCTGTTCGGAGAAACTAATACGCCAGAGCGCCTCTCTTCACTGACTTGATTACTTTTGTTATTGGCCAGATCTATAATCTAGATTTATTTATTATAATAATGCTTAATACTATTTGGTACATTGCAGTGGCGTGCATTGCTCCTCGACCAAAGGTAGGCTGTGTGTAGTTTTCACCTTCAATTATAAATTGTGCATTGAACACGTTAAATGGATATTTTATTTATCGTCTTCGGCTGATTGTTATGGCCAACTGAATAAATTAGGATACTAGTTCCTTATTGAATTAAAGAAATAAATACATTTTAGAGTTTGATTTGAAAATTTTCGCCTTTTACAATTATATATAGAACCAGCTGATGTGTAATCGGCCTTGTTGGGAATTTTTTGGAATAAAGTTATGAAGTTTTGAATTCTTGCTTGTCGTTTAGGTCCCATAATTGATTTGACAGCGAAAGTAATGCCTTGTGACGATTATTACTCTAAACAAAGAAACATTCGGGTGAAAATTTTATTTCATTTCAAACATTTATTTTTTCAAAATACATATCTAAGTAATAAAGTTCTTACGTAGGTACCTAGTATGCTTGTGCTTTCCATTTTGAAAGTATTCTACCCAAGAAAATCTTCGTCTTTTCAATATGTAATCTGTAGCTAACCAGAGTGGTATATATATGGGCTAACTTCAATACAACATGGCGGGTTCAATGTTTTTCATTCTAATTTTAAAACGTTATAGCAACAGTTTTAAAAATGGCTAGCATTCAATTCACTACTTTCTAAACCTTCCCAGCACTAATAAGAACTAACTGTTCTATTTTCAGCGAAATCGCTGGATTAATTTTCGAAAAAATCGAGGACACAAAGAAAAACATTAAATTTTATATATAGAGATTTGTTCAGATGGTTCATTTTTTATGGTAGGCACAGCTTTTCAGTCTATATGAACTGCAGGCCACTGATACATTGTATCAAACTAGAATCAGAGATCACTGCTTTCATAATTTTCATAATCTTTTCAAAATAATTTGAAATAAATCCAATGATCAATGAGTTGATTTCTACAGAACAAAGAATGTTTTATTAAAATAATTATGACGCTGTTCTTAAAAACCGAAATAAAAAAATATGTATAACATGGCCATAATAACACTGCAAAAGATTTCGAGGAACATGCTGGTTCTTGTTAGATAAATCTTAAAATTGTTAATTAACTATTTCTAAGACTATAACATATTTTTTTAAATTGAAGTATTCCACCAAAGTAAAACGCCATTCCATTTTTTGTGAGTAGATAAATTTAATAGCATTTTTTAATGACCCTGTACTAAGGCAGTGCACTCGCTTTAAAAAAAACTATAAAGATTAGTCATCCAACGCTTGGCATCACACGAATCAAAAACACTTGTCGGAAAATAGTTGAGTCATTCGTAACCATTTCGTAACATCAAATTGGACTCCTGACGAAGCGGCCGAATTGACCAGTAGTGTGGATGCATAAAATTAAAGCTTATTAGGCTAATAACCGTTGCCCATACAAGGGATGAGATTACCCGTGATGCGGCCGGCCCGTGGACCCGAGACCGAGATGCGAATGATCTTACAACTAACGGTTAGTAATGATAGAAATTACATAATGAATTGAAGCGTATTTACAATCAAAACCATTCCCCATACAAGGAGATGTAGCAAGTTGATTGATTTGTCGGAAATCTTTTAACGGTGGCTGCGAGTAGATTTACCAACAATAATAATTGTGCAGTGGCCATATGTTGACGGCATGAGCGGGTTCCTTTGTAATGCTTGTTTATTGAAAACCGCGTTCTCGGACTTTATTAATCTGCATATAGATTGATTCATGAGAGAATCTAAGTACCAGAACGAAGTCATTTAAAAAATATTTTTCTGTTAAAAATGTTGACTCGATCATGGTTAATGAACACATAAAACCGTTATTAAAGAATTTTTAACTAATTAGAATATCGGCTTTTTGTCATAGAAAATACAGTGAGTTCTGGCGCCACTAAATTTGCGGAGCTTTATTTATTAGAATTCTTCGGTCGATGAAACTATTTTCAGCTCACAGCGTCGTTTTCGTCACCAGCTCCAGTACTTTGAAACATAGATTTAATTGCCAACAAAATTGATAAGACTCCATATTTTTTAACCAATTAAAAATTATTTTTTTATAGTTTTTGAAAAAATTGTCGATCTCTGTTTTCGTTTCTTTTCTAAAACATTATCAAAGAAATTCTAGGTTTAATCAATTAGGTGCCTTAAATTCCGTCTTATCCTTTCTTCTCCTCCTTCGGTTCGTTCGTCATTATTCCCTTTTTCTTCACTCTTTTTATGCTGTGAAGACGTATCGACTCGGGAAGGGTATAAGCCTACATATACTGGAAAAGGGTTAAATGTATCAATTTATAAAGAAGCTATTTGTATGTATGTTTTCTCCTTTTTCTAACTTTCCAATACACAATAAGTAAGGTGCACTCTGATGATATTCAAGTGTGACCTGAAGGATTTTATACAAAGAAAAGGGTAAGGTTTTACCAGGACTTGACTTATCTTTTATTATGAATTTCTATAACCCACCCTGTGGTATCACGTAGTGTTCTTTTATAGGGATTTTGCTGATAAAAAGTTGCGAGAATTATAATACCAACGTTTAACTTTTCGTTTGGATAATCGGGGAAATCTGAAAAAAAGTCACGGCTACGTAGGATCAAAACAAATTTTAACTTATAGTTAGGTTCTACCTAAGTAACCCCATGGCTTTACGGAAAGCAAAAAAGATCATTTTACCCAAATCCAAATCGAAAGCTGGTACCTTCATTCTCCTGTAAAGAACTTACTACAGCCAGTTTGGCACGATTTTAGACGCCCGATCAAAGATTTGGAGCGTTATATTTTAAAGGAAATTGCAATGAATGAATCGTAAATAATCCTCATTTAGTTTCATATACAAAATTCCTCTGTGGTGTGAAAAGAGGCTGTTTCAAAATAATATTATTTGAAGTAACTCCTATGTGGAACCCCTAGTGAGGAGGATTACAAACGTCCTAAATTATCTTGTAATTTCGTCGCTGCATATATAATACAGCGTATGTGCCGTTTCGTACATTTTGGGGTGATTGAGAAAAACTGCTTTAAAAATAATGCAGACTAGATTTGGTAAAAATATTTTTTACAATTATTAGGCAAGCTTTCCACCTTAACAGATCTATTCTATTTAGCAAATCTAGTCTTTGCAATTATTTTTTAAAGCAGTTTTACTCGATCATCTCAGAATGTACGAAACGGCACATAAGCTATATTGTATATGCAGCGATGATTTGTTATTATAAAAATAAAACCGATTTTGACGATTTTGCACTGGTATGTATCTGAAACCGATTGGAATACCGGGAAGAAACCATAATATCTACGATGCGGCATTACATCTATGAACAGGAAAAACAGAACATCTAAACAAATCAAATAAGGAAAACGATAATAAAAAAAGATTCATTATATTGAATTCATGGTGGATAATATCAAATTTAATTATCACAGTTTTCGCAGACGATATTACTCTCGGTATAGGCTTAGCGTATTTTCAATTTCCGTAATGTTGGCAAAAATATTGATTCCCGTCAAATACCCGTTTCCGGGAACAGAAATCGGTGGAGGTTTTATTTCTGAAAGCAGAAAGTAGCATGCGTATATTTCTCTAAAATCGTATATTAAACAACTTTAAACCTTATCGTACAGATGAAAAACATAAGATCAAAATGTTATCTCCGCCGGCCATAAGTGTCTGGCCTGATTTAGATAGCACGGGAGCAAGTGCCCCCATACCGACCCGATGTCTAAAGTCTAACATTTTGGAGCAACAAAAATTTCTGAAAGCCGTCTGTCTCCCTTCTGAGAATTAACGAAATTAATCACATAAAGTGATTAAGCTTTCCGAGATCTTCCTTCTTCTTTTATTGAAGAGGCCCTTGGAAGAATTTACATGCCTCAATGGCTTCGCTTTGAGACGAGCCTTATACCTCCAGTGAAACAAGAAATTAAATGGAGCAAAGGTCAGCCAATTTAAAGCACCGTTTTAAGGTAATTTTATTACTAGTGATTTCATCGCCCGAATAATGTTAAATGTAAAAATTAAACGTCTTGATGCTTTCGTAAGCAAGTAGGAATTAAGGCAGTTGAGCAGGTAAACTTTTCATGTACTCGTAATTAAATGGACGGCCTTTTTTAACGATTTTTTCTCAAAGAAGACAGAGGTAAAGCAAAGTTTTATTTAAGATATCAAAAATCGAAAGGTATTTAATTTTTTTAATTATTATCGTGCCATAATGGCAGAATCTGTCAGAATCGCCCTGGTGAGAGATGATCGAAGCTCAGAATCGAAACCTTATTAAACTTCAAGTATAACTGTTATTATATTATTTTATATTTTTACTTTATAAACCACCGTACACTTACATTATTATATTATACATGTCTTTTAGTTATATTTAGTTAAATTTAATTACAAAAAATATATTATTATTATTAAACCTTGCTTGAAATGCATTTAGTCCCATTTAGCGACCAGATCTGAATAGTCTAGGTACTTTTCAACATTTATTTTTTTACCACCCCACTTTTTCAGTCTCACTAAAAATATGCGGGGATCTAAATCGGTAGGTGCGTAAAACCTATTTACATTAAATAATGATTTACAGTATGAAAATAGTTGAAGGAATAGAAAAAAAATCTCAATTGATATGAGAGGACCTCTTTAAGTTTTATTTTCCAAAAAAAATCAACCTTTCTAGAAACACATATTATACCTATTTGGTATATAGTACAGTTTCTTCTTGAATTCAATCAATGCGGCTTCAATGACAAAGATTTATTGAATTCTTGTCTTTCTAGTAATTTGAAAAATCCCTTTCATTCCACAGTTAGATGTGAACTGTGGACTCCCGCTCTTGTCACTCCCGCCCTCCCTTCAACCTAGCTCTCTTCAGAAAGCCAATTTTCGCCGCCTTTAGATAGATGAAGACATCTCCCGGAGTTTCGTCCTGAGCATACCCTTCCCAGCTACCCAGTACCCAGTACCTATCCTACAGCTATAGCAGTTCTTGCTAGTTACTTGTGAAACATATTGAAAAATATAGGAGCAAATCGATATTCTTTGCTTCATTCAGTTGATTTATTTGTTTATCAAAGACGATAATACCGGTAATTACAGCTATAGCAGTTCTTGCTAGTTACTTGTGAAACATATTGAAAAATATAGGAGCAAATGGCTTCATTCAGTTGATTTATTTGTTTATCAAAGACGATAATTAATTACAGCTATAGCAGTTCTTGCTAGTTACTTGTGAAACATATTGAAAAATATAGGAGCAAATGTATTCTTTGCTTCATTCAGTTGATTTATTTGTTTATCAAAGACGATAATACCGGTAATGAAATAATCTTATCAAAAATGTAACAAACAAGGGTAGTTTTTTTTTTTTAATGTAATAAAAACCAAATTCAATAATATTATTTGATAATAGTCTCAACATGGCCTGGCCACACTTTTAATAATAATAATAATAATAATTTGATGATTTGTATAGCGCCGTTTTTGTGAAAAATCACCTCAAGGGCGCTGTACAAATATTTCTTAACTAATTATGTGCAAACAGATACAGAAAAACATACTTACCTGGCAGGTCGCTTCAGATGAACACAGTTTTAGAAAAAAAATATTTATAGAGATGATAGTTTTACATGGTTATTTGTTTCTCCTTTTCTATTGATGTTACGTTTATTAGATGATTGGTGGCACAAGAAGAGGTGGTATTTATTGAATTATTGGTATTAATTTTTAGGACTGGAAAGTATTCATAAAATGAATTTTAGGACTCGAAAATATCTATAAAATTACCTTAAAAAGCGTCAGACGCTTTTAATAAATATTAAAGTTTTTTTTTTACACTTTGGTTATTTACAGTGGACGCATTTGCGCACTGATGTGTGAATTTTTTATTTTATTTTTATTTAATGACTTTAGGTAACTACTAACCGGCTAGCCTAGCTAAGCAATTTACAGATGAATTTCTTCAATTTATGGATACGATTGTCTGAAAAGATGTGTTTTAAGTTTAGTTCTGAATTCTGTTGAGTCTTTGATAATTCTTAAGTCATGCGGCAGTTCATTCCAGGCTTTAGCTCCTGACACTCCGAAAGCACGATCCCCGAACTTAGTATTAGGTGTGCGCTTTAGTTCCTTTAACCTGCCGATAGCTGATGACGCTGCTGACCTAAGGGTGGACTGCCGTGAGTTGGTATTTTCGGGAATACACAGTTCTGATAAGTAAGCCGGAACCATTCCGTTAAGTGACTTAAATACCATCCAGCAGAGCTTGAACTGGATTCGTTCAGGACATTTGAGCCAGTGGAGATTTTTGAGATGCTCTGAAATGTGAGAAATAAGTCTTGCTGGAGCGTTGAATACTGATTGCAATTTGTTAATTTGGTATTTGGGGAGACTCGCATATATTCCGTTGCAGTAATCTAGACGTGACACAACGTACGAATTGATGAGTAGTTTAGTAGCCTCTGTTGGCAGGCTTCTCCGTACTGCCTTTATTTGCCTCAAACTTACAGTTCTGTTTACTTGACTTTTAAGGGAAAAGTCTGCATCCAGATTGACACCGAGTAATTTAACACACGTCTTCGGAGTAACGTCACTTCCTGAAATATTTATTGGGGAGTTATCAACACCGAAACTCAATAATAAACTAAAATAAGGTGTCACAATAATAAGCAGAATACTTGCAGAACTTAATAATAACATTATTAAATTTGATTCATTGAAATGGTGTTCTATGAATTAAACAAAAAAGAAATTCAGTTTTCATCATAAATTCTGGACCTCGTGGCCCATGATGCTACAGAAAAGATTATTTTGTCTTCAGTACATAATAAGTACGTAGGTAGGTATACTTTATAGTTACGTTATTACAAAATACAGAAATATATGATTTGAACGATTGACTAATGACTTTCTGTGTATCTCTCGATCCATGCAATATCCTGCAAAAAAGTTTCTAAATGTTTGGAATTAATTAAAAATATGAAAAAGAAAAACAATTTACATTCCGATTAAGGAAATACTCCATTCTGGCTAAGCACTTATATTTTACATTGATATTTATTGGGGAAGATAAAAACAGTGCGCATTTACTACGTGGTTAAAATGCATGCGGTAGAATGTAGGTACTTAATCATAATCATGGAGGGGGGGGGGGTTTGATTTATATAGCGGCGACTAGCCCCCGGCCCAAGGCTCTCCCTTCCTCATCCACTAAAACACTTCCGCTTAATTGTTCCCTTAAGTGAATGTAATACGAACACAAAAATTGATAAAGCAAACATTTTGATGAGAGGTTATTGAAGCGTCGGTGAGTTATATTGGAGGCTGCGAAATTTATGTCGGCAAGTCGCATGAAATATAGGTCCCATTTTTTATCGTTTTTTAAACGCTGACATGTTTATCGGCTCATGCAAATGCGTGAAATTACGTGAATGGCAATGGAAAATTGGCAATCCTGGTCAATTTTACTCACTTACTCAACTGTGATATTTAACGGTGTGCAAATTCCCCGGGACCTTATAAGATAATCATATTCACCGCCGAAATGCACCAATAATCGAAAACTACCGGTTAAGTGATCAGAATCAAGAGATATTTAATTGCAAAAAGTAAGCATATTTCTCAAAATAACAGTTTCTAAACAGCATAAGGTTTCAACATCGGTTGTGAGAGAAATGCATTAATAATATATTTTTATTCACGCACTTAATAAAATTAAAACCAATTTAAAATGCATTCATTGGGTTATGGGAAGAGCGTGGTTTCCGGTAAAGAGGAATTGTGTTCGCGGCATGTTTAGTTTGATATGTGATATATCCCATAAAATATGGTTGCTTTGCTGTGTGCATAATACGCCGTAACTAAATTAACAGCAAGTTATAAGTTACTCTCGTATTTTGAATAGGATGGATAAAACCACATTCGTATTTCAGTGGAGGCAAAAAACAAGATGCCTTAGCTAGAGAATAAAGTATAAAGTTACTCGTTATTTTTTTCTTGGAATACCTGCACTTCGCGTAACTTACAAAAGGATCTGGTTACTTTTAATGTTTACAACATTCTGATGAACTAAGAAATAATGTTACGAAAGGATATACTCGTAGTTTTGCTAAATATGTTTTGTTCATAACAATTTATTATAGTCTGGATAATATCAGCATCCTGCAATGAAATAAATTAAGCTAGATATGCTTCAGAATTCTAGCTTTACTACCTGTCTTCATCGTGGAGTTAATTTCGGGCGGTATTAGTACATTTCACTATTTTTTATAGAAATCTCTTATCTTATTGAACAATCGAAAGATATTAAAAAATATTTATTTTTTATTAGTACAAATTTTAGGTTTACAAATTATGTTTACATAATTTGTGTATTGTGCTTATCTCACTAGTAATATCCTATGTTGAGATAGTAAAGATTACAACAACAACAAAAATAATTTATTATTACCTTATTCAATAACATTTGCATAATATAAGTTATTTGAGAGTATTGGAAACAATAAAATAACTAAAAATTATTGGAAATGTAGAAATACAGTTACAATGCATAAGATTAGACTTGAGTGAGTTCACTGATTATTACACAACCTTTATTGATTATCCGTAGATTAGTGAGGATTTTAAATTGACTTAACTTTTAATTTTGTTTTGTCGGCCAAGTTATTGAATATTTTAGGCGCAAAGTACGAGTATCTGAAGTTTCTTTGACTTAATGTTATTGTTTTGGGATTTAGTATCCTTTGGATTTATGTCGCGTGTTTCGTGTGTTTTAAGTATTGACACAAAACTTCACCGTTCGAGGGTTTTTAGTGAGAAATACAAAGTTTTCTTCTATATAGTTGTGGTCATGACCACGTGCAATTTTAATGATTGTGTTGTATTACATTTTCTTTTTGGGGTGGGCTAATAATCTAGCAATTTGTTTTAAATTGTTTTTACAATCAATTATCTTGGCTTCTCTAAACATATGAAATATCGTGAAAACAAATCGTCCTACACTTAAAATACGATAAATTAAAACAGTGTTTATTTTTTATTAGAGTCATTCCCTAATCAGATGCCGGGAGTTCCAGCAAGTCTGTCACGAGGTGCGTCAGGGCCCAAGTGGACTATTTGTGGTTTAGTTTTATCGCACGTCTCTTCGCAGACTCCTTGAAGATTGTCTGTGTGCATTATGAAGGGTGCCGCTAGCTCCTCGCATAACCAGTGTCTCAGTACCACAGCTGCAGAGGACCGGACGACAGATCACGTCTGTATTATTTATGCACTCTTCATGCAGCGTGCCCGCATTTTATTTAATATGGAAAGTAAATAAACATTCGGACGAAATCTCGTTATATCAGTAAATCTTAAGTGCCTTGTTCGCCTTTCTTGTTTATTTAATTAAAATCATGACGTATTGGTCACGTAGCTACCTACTTTATTTGAAAGAATACATTATTAAAGTAGGTTAGGCAAGTAGTTGGAATTTTGATCACAATCACAATTCCCTGATATTTCTGAGACGTGTCCACAAATACTTTGGATATCAACACCATATAGAACGGGTGATGATTTTTTAACAATATTATTTGTATTGACAATACAATATTGTTTATTTTAACATTATTTGTGATCTTTCAGATTAGGAAGACCTACAGAGTGCCAAATCCAATATTATTAACATTTTCCAATTGTTTTTCTGGTTTAAAATATATATATATATATATATATATAGAGATCCCCTCTCGTACTATGTTGATCAGGCGCGACGGTACGCCAGGAATTTGTTGATCCGGAGGAATTTGTTGATCCACCCTAATTTGTTGATCCAATACCAAATCAGGCATATAAACGTTGATCCAAGAGATCAACTTTCGTCACATAGATTTTGCTGTAAACCACGCCCATTTTTCCATCACATATACATTTTACACTTTTTCCCTTTGTTGATCCGATTTGAATGAACCAATCAGGGCGCTGTGTTTATCAAAGGCGTGCACGTGGTTGTTCACTGTGCTCATTTGTTGGTACGATTTAAATGAACCAATCGGAGTGCTTTGTTATCAACTGGTTCTTAACGAGTATAGGTACCGCCGCCCCGGAACGATTCGTTGAATTAACACTATCTTGACGATTTTTTGCGAATAACGCACAAGAGTCCCAACTGCTTCTAACTTGAGAGATTCAATTTCGGAGGCAGGCGTAGACACCGCCACCCGGAAACCATTTAATGGATAACCAACACCTCTGCCATAGGTCACCTCAAGTGGTTCATTACATTTAGTGACTTAGCAGGGGTGCCCGGGTTCTTGCGGGTGAGGTTTGTTCAGGTCTTAACAGTAGAGTATTTATGAAATGATGTATGATTTTTCTATGTGAATACTGCACAAGAGTCCCAATCGGACAAGATTCCCAACCGTATAAGAGTCCCAACTGCTTTCAACCTGGGAAATTCAATTTGAAAGGCGGGTGTAGGTACCGCCGCCCCGGGATTTAATGGATAAGCATGACCTCTACCATAGGTCACCCCAATTGGTTCGCTAAGTTTGGTGACTTAGCAGGGGTGCCCTGATTCATGGGGGTTAAGTTTGTGCAGTCTTAACAGTAGAGTTTGTATGAAATGAAAAATGATTTTTCTATGAGAATTCCGCACAAAAGTCCCAACTGCATAAGAGTCCCAACTGCACAAGAGTCCCAACTGCTTTCAACCTGGTAGATTCGATCTAGGAGGCAGGTGTAGGTACCGCTGCCCGGGAACCATTTAATAGATAACCACATCTCTATCATAGGTCTCTCCAAGTGGTTAGATTCGTTTGGTGAATTAGCAGGGGTGCCCGGGTTCATGGGGTTTAAGTTTTTGCACGTCTTAACAGTAGAGTTTGTATGAAATGATATATGATTTTTCTATGAGAATTCCGCAGAAAAGTCCCAACTGCACAAGAGTCCGAACTGCACAAGAGTCCCAACTGCTTTCAACCTGGTAGATTCGATCTAGGAGGCAGGTGTAGGTACCGCTGCCCGGGAACCATTTAATAGATAACCACATCTCTATCATAGGTCTCTCCAAGTGGTAAGATTCGTTTGGTGAATTAGCAGAGGTGCCCGGGTTCATGGGGTTTAAGTTTTTGCACGTCTTAACAGTAGAGTTTGTATGAAATGATATATGATTTTTCTATGAGAATTCCGCAGAAAAGTCCCAACTGCACAAGAGTCCCAACTGTTTTCAAACTGGTAGATTCGATCTAGGAGGCAGGTGTAGGTACCGCTGCCTCGGGAACTATTTAATAGATAACCACACCTCTGTCATAGGTCTCACCAAGTGGTTAGATTCGTTTGGTGAATTAGCAGGGGTACCCGGGTTCATGAGGGTTAACTTTTTGCACGTCTTAACAGTAGAGTTTGTATGAAATGATATATGATTTTTCTATGAGAATTCCGCAGCAAAGTCCCAACTGCATAAGAGTCCCAACTGCACAAGAGTCCCAACTGCTTTCAAACTGGTAGATTCGATCTAGGAGGCAGGTGTAGGTACCGCTGCCCAGGGAACTATTTAATAGATAACCACACCTCTGTCATAGGTCTCACCAAGTGGTTAGATTCGTTTGGTGAATTAGCAGGGGTGCCCGGGTTCATGAGGGTTAAGTTTTTGCTCGTCTTAACAATAGAGTTTGTATGAAATGATATATGATTTTTCTATGAGAATTCCGCACAAAAGTCCCAACTGCACAAGAGTCCTGACTGCACAAGAGTCCCAACTGCTTTCAACCTGGTAGATTCGATCTAGGAGGCAGGTGTAGGTACCGCTGCCCGGGAACCATTTAATAGATAACCACATCTCTGTCATAGGTCTCACCAAGTGGTTA
>JAHDVE020005642.1:0-111762 GCA_022606495.2 Halesus radiatus
TCCTTATCTCTCATCGATGACAAGGCGAGAGTCATGATATGGCATGATGCACTAGTAACGTTGAGATTTTATCTTCATTACAAACGGTAACATAATATTATGCTGCACGATGTGCTAATTGTGGTCACCGTTACGACTTTTCTTTCTGTTTCATGCGTCGTACCTTGAGAAAGAGGGAAAGGTTACAACGGAGCTATAAGTGGTACGCCTATCTTTAGAGTGCAGTTTACTGTAATATGTTGTAGCAACTTTCAACAGGTTATTTATATTAATGAAACCTTGAATTTAATATTGAATTGTTTTTACAAAAATACAAGAAATCTTATCCTATTCAATAGATACTAAGTATAAGAAATTTCGACCGAATGAGGTTCTAAAAACATGACTCAATATAATGTAGTGATATTAAAGATTGTATCCTATTACAAATAAAGTTATCATTATGCAAAAAGTGCAATGTTTAAAAGAAAATTAATAATTTGTTGTCTTTCGCAAGTATATAACTGAAATTTTTAATTCTTGTTGTATTAAGTTCATAGTGGAGACTTGCTCTTCCATCATTTCTATCGATATAGTGTGGTAGTGAAAAGTATCTCATTTCATCCATTCTGTATGAACAGCATGCAAATAAATTAGAGCAGGTTGGGAAGTGCTGTGGACTAAAGACGAATAGCTAAAAACAAGAGAGAATTTTGGATAAGGAGGCTAAATATCCTCGGATGTAACGAAGTGATGATAATGTAACTATGTCCTAGGTATTATCACTACAACAATACTTATTCCTATGCTGTTTGGGCTCCTGGGCTAGTCCAGCGCTTCAACGATGTTTGCTGATAGCCCCAACCACAATCTCCATCACGAGGCACCAGGTCACTGGTCTCAAAGAAAGACCGAGAAATTGTAGTGTTTGCTCAGTAGTTATTTAACTTGACAGCAACCGTTCTAGCACATGAATATAGATTGTTTGTTTGTTCCGACAGCAGGCGGAGAGAAAACACGGGCCGATTCCGTGGGGCCACTTTGCCCGCTGCGTGCCGCTGTGGGCCATCCTGATCACCCAGTGCGGCATGTCCTGGCAGTTTTACACGCAGCTCACGGAGCTCCCCTCCTACATGAACAATATCCTGCATATGAACTTAGAGCGGGTGAGTAACCATTCTAAACAAACTGTCACAATCCCTAATACAGTGAAACTCACGTATAAGTTTTGTCAATAAAAGTTGAGTTTTTTCAGTACCATGAAGACTGAAATTTAAAAATGTTTATCCCATATATAAGGATTTCCCACATCATCACCATTAAGGTGCTATCTATATCCCAGGGTGGGATTTGGCCTCCTTCCGAAATGCTCTCCACTGGCTGCGGTCCCTCACCATTCGCCTCTAGTCCTCAGTCCTTCCCGTCCTGCTCCAATCCTCTTCCACACAATCTACCACCTCTTCCTCTTTCCGCCTCTGGGTTGTTTCGAACGGAGCACCCACACAGTCATCATTTTTGGTGTTTTGGCATTCAGCAGTCTTGGATTTCCCACATAAGAAGTTTTTTTTTCCATTTCCTTGGAAAACCTTATATGAGAGTTTCACTGAATACGTAATAAATTCTTTTTCTGCGCAATATTTACAACAAGCTTGATTTGTGAATATCTTTGAATATGTATTATATTTGCAGAATATCTTATGATTTAATTTTTCTTGTTCATTTTCAGAATGCTCTGCTGAGTGCCATGCCTTACCTCACTTCTTGGCTGGCGGGAATAGTGATCAGTATATTTGCGGATTGGCTTGTGTTAAAGGACTACATTTCCCGGGTCAATTCATACAAACTGTGGAACACAATAGGTAAGTTCTGAACATATGTATTTATATTATGTTCTACCGTTTAGCGTAAGGCGTATTCAAATTTTGAATGAACAATCCGATGTATAACCCACGTAAGAAGTTTTGTCTTTCGACCCTTAACCCTTTAGGTGCCACATGTATTTTTTTTAAATGCTGGAGAAGTGTCAATAATCCATGATTATATATTTATTTTATTTTGATTATTTTTATTTTTAGACACATGTTTTCAATAATGTGACGTCATTTTAGAACCGTGGGTAACGTGTGACGAATTTTATGACTCGAGCTATATATCGTTCTGTGGCACTCAAGTACAATAATGTATCGGAACGATATATCGTTCGGTGGCACCTAAAGGGTTAAAATGTGAAATTAAAAAATGGCCTAATTTATTCCACGTATAAAATTTTTCCGTATAAGTTTATTTTTTCCGGTCCTTTGGAAAACCTATAGTTTCAGTGTAATCCAATCACCTTTGTCTGAACAGTTACAATATACTGACAACTTAACAGATGGTAGTGTGAAAAAAAAAAAAATTCCTCTTTGTGTAGCATCTGTGGTTCCCTCCCTGGGCTTGCTGGGGGTGGCCTGGGTGGGCTGTGACCAGCTGTCAGTTCTACTGCTGCTGGCTTTCACAGGAGCCTTTGGAGGAGCCGTGTATGCAGGAAACCAAATGAACCACATGACGCTCTCGCCGCAGTACGCAGGGACCATGTACGGCATCACGAACGCAGCGGCTAACCTCTGCGGCTTCCTGGCTCCTTACGCCATCGGAGTCATCATACAAGGACAGGTCAGTTATTATGCTCATCTTCATCAGCGCTACAACCCTTGGGGAGTTCTCCCCTCATCCATTCCTGCTGCTCCAGCTTCTTAATAATAATAATAATTGGATGATTTGTATAGCACCGTTTTTGTGAAAAATCACCTCAAGGGCGCTGTACAAATATTTATTAACTAATTATGTACAAACAGATACAGAAAAACATACTTACCTGGCAGTTGCTTCAGATGAACATAGTTTTATTAGAAAATTTAAGTATAGAGATGATAGTTATACAGTTGCTATTTGTTGCTCCTTTTCTATTGATGTTACATTTATTAGAAGATTGGTGGCACAAGAAAAGTTGGTATTTATTGAAATACTTATAATTTTTAGGACTGGAAAATATTTATAAAATGAATTTTAGGTCTGGAAAATATCTATAAAATGACCTTAAAAAGCGTAAGAAGCTTTTCATAGATATTAAAATTTATTTTTTTATTTTTACACTTTAGTTATTTACAGTGTTGCAGTGTTGTGACGCATTTACGCAGCGATGCGTGAATTTTTAATTTTTTTTTATTTAATGACTTTAGGTAAGTACTAACCGGCTAGCCTAGCTAAGCAATTTGCAGGTGTATTTCTTCAATTTATGGATACGATTGTCTGAAAAGATGTGTTTTAAGTTTAGTTCTGAATTCTGTCGAGTCTTTGATAATTCTTAAGTCATGCGGCAGTTCATTTATTTTATTTTTATTTTTTTATTAATTCATTTTTTGAAGCATACATTCACACAAATAAGGTACAATGATTATAAACATTTTGTTGTTGTTGTTTTTTTTTTTTTAACATTAAATTATAAATACATCTGAACAACCTATGAGTAATATATATAAAACAAAAAATCCCACATAGGCAAGGTCAGTGCGTGGGTATACCTGGTATCAGTTAGTTGCAGTATATTGGTTTATTTGTATTAATACATTGATGTTGAAGGTTAGTTAAATAAAAGATTTTAAGTTAGATAAGAAAACAAATCGAAAAACTAAGAAAAAAAAGTGGGGAAAATATACAATTATAGCAGGAAAAGGTTGATATCTTTGGTTTTAATCCAGTTTTTTATTTCATTTTTGTATGTGTTTAAAGATAATATGTTTGGACACTTACATTCTGTAGATAGAAAATTAAAAATTTTAGGAGCAATAAAAAAAGCATGTCTCTGCGCAAGCCTAGTTTTACACAAAGGTACTTCAAGTACGTTATTTATCCTGTTACTAAAACGATTTTCAAATTTTGGGAATAGTTTTTTTCTTGAAAATACATATAAATTTTTCTTATATCTAACAGTTCAGCCTCATGGAATAATTTCATGGAGGCGAAAGTACTTTCTTTATGTAACATTATTTTTAGTATTAATTTTTGCGATGTTTCAAGTGGTTTAAGGTAAGTATTATATATTCCCCCCCCATCCGATTATTCCATAAGATACTGATGATTGCACCAGTGCGTGGTATACCATTTTCATTATTTTGATATCAAGTATGTTATTCAAACGTTTAAATATGTAAGTTAAATACCTTAATTTACTTACAAGCTTTTCTACATGATATGTCCATTTGAGTTGACTATCTATTATAATTCCTAAATATTTAACTGTATTCCCTGAACTCATTTCTGTACAATTATGGCATGGAACAGGGTTGCAAACATTGTTGTGGAACCTTATATTTAGGTTGGTTAAAGGTGCTGTCCTTTTGGTATTATAGAAAGGAATGTAAATAGTTTTTTCACAGTTCAGAGTTAAAAGGTTTTGGTTGAGCCATTCTTTGATAATGGAGGTGCATTTATTGGCATTTTCACTGACTTCGTTCCAGGATTTACCATGTACTGTGGTTGCAGTATCATCAGCAAATGAGAAAAGTTTTCCCGGTATTTTCATATTACATAGATCATTAATTTAAACGAGGAACAATAACGGGCCGATAACTGTTCCTTGAGGAAACCCATGCTTCACAGATTCTTGTTTACTAACATTAGCCCCGATTTTTGTACATTGTCGGCGATCAAATAGATAATTTTTTAATAATGACAGACAGTTATTTTTAATTCCTATATTATTGAGTTTTCTAATCAATATATTATGATTAACGGTATCGAACGCCTTTTTTAAGTCTAAGAAAATAGTTAGACTTTTCATATTTGAGTCAAGATTAGTATATATATTTCTTGTTAGATTAAATAAGGCATCATCTGTACTAAGACCTGATCTAAAACCATATTGATTTGAGGACAAAAGTGCATTAGACTCTAGGAACTCTAGGATTTGTATCTTTATTATTTTTTCTAATATCTTTGCAAGTTGGGATATCAGCGATATTGGTCTGTAATTGTCTACTTTAGAAATTGGTCCAGATTTATGGATTGGTACAATATTTGAGAGTTTAAACGCGTCTGGGAAAGTGTTTTTTTCTAGGCAGGAATTAAATATATGTTGCAGAGGTAAGGATATATGTTGTTTAATTAATTTAATTGTAGTGCAGCTCAATTCGTCTGGACCATTGGCTGTATTTGTGTTGAGATTATCAATGTGTTTTAAAATTTCCGATTCAGTTACGCGTTTAAATTTAGATAAAACAGGAGTATTTTCAGTGTCAATGTCCATTTGAATAGGTCCGGATGTATTGTTTCTAAATGAAGGATTGTTATTTATTAAATCTGTCGCAACATTTGTAAAAAAATCATTAAATTTATTTGCAATTTTTCCCATATCCGTTAATACTACTTTATCTACTGTTATAATTTTTTCAGGGAAAGTTTTTACTTTATGCT
Source organism: Halesus radiatus (assembly GCA_022606495.2). Classification (NCBI taxonomy): domain Eukaryota; kingdom Metazoa; phylum Arthropoda; class Insecta; order Trichoptera; family Limnephilidae; genus Halesus; species Halesus radiatus. Next base: position 5,431 of record JAHDVE020005642.1, read on the forward strand.
TTCTATTTGAGATTTCGTTTATAACTTGCCACGTTTTTTTAGAATTATTATCAGCTAATTGTAATTGTTTAGTATAGTATTCTTGTTTACATTTCTTTATAAGGATATTTAAGAAATTCCTGTAAATAATATATTGCTGTCGTAGATTTCCATTGGGTACTATACTCTTTGTCGTGCATTTCAGGCTTTATTGCCAAGGGGGTGATTATCTTCACACTGTCCAGCCACCTAAGTTAAATCCTCCCACCACTCCTTCCCGCAGTGTTATTATGAAGGTCAGCTATCTTCCATCCTCACAAGTCGTGCTAAGTGAAGCCGTCCCAGTTTTATAAATCTTATTAGCAGCTCTTCAAACATTTGTGATTATACCATCCATCAGAAACCATTTTCTTGTACTCCAAAAATTCTTCTTAGGATCTTCATCTCAAGATATTTAATTCCTTTCTCTATTTAGAGATGTGTTATTCCTGTTCTTGATGTTACCCGACTCAAGTATTTGGTTCATTTAATGATGCCATATCTCAAAATCAGAATATTTCTTTGTGAAGATAATTCTAATTATTCGTATAATATATTGCATAATATAAATCTCGGAAGCACTGAAGTTCATATCAATTTATTACAGGAAACCCTCAGCCAGTGGAGAGTGGTGTTTTACCTGGCGTCCGCTGTGAATCTGGGTTGCAACTTGTTCTACCTCATGTTCGCCAGTGCCGAGGAAGAGCAGTGGTCAATTGAGGAGTCGCAGCGAGCCTCAGACAGTGGGGGCGACACCCCTTTGCTCGAGGAGTCCACCAGGTCTGCTTCCTAGCACCCACACTCTAACTACATGACCTCTCGTCAGACTTACCTAGCCAATTTTACCGTGTGGGGATAGTAAAGTAAAAAACCCTCTTATAAAGTTCCCACACAACAAGTACATTTTTTTTTACTTAAAGAACTTTATAAGAGAGTTTCATTGTATTGATTAAATATATATTTTTAACTCTATTTATATACAGATTTTGATAATGAAGATCTTCTCATAGCTATAATTATTTTCACAAAGTATTTAAATAATCAAATGTCTCATCCATATTTGAATAAATACATATATAATGTGTCTACTTGATAAGTACTTACTCTTATCTTATTATTTGGCTCTTTATTAAAAATAACTGCAAATTATTTAAAAAATCTTTCAACCAAAGGAATTAACCCATTTGATGTTATTTTAAAATGTATCATTATTTAACCTGCTTTAGATTTACAAACGTGTATCTATGCAGTCGGGGGCTAGTCACTATTGTGAATACAAAAGAAAGATGGATTTAAAAAATGTATGTTCATTAGTACCTCTGCACAGATTTTTTTGTAAATCTCTACAAGCAGGGCTCTCCATAGATACTGTACAAGATCAGATTGTTTGTTTAATATTTTTGTATATGATACATAATGGAATTTTTGCCTATAGTATGTGTATTTTTAAATGCTTGCTTTGGTGTTATTTACTTTCTATGAAATTATTTACTCTGCTCTTTAGAAAATAATATAACATTAATTTTTCAGCTTGATCTGCTAATAGTTATTTTTTATGTATTAGTATTATTTTTTTGTATTTGTTATTTTAAATGCAGTAAAACCTTCATATGAGGTTCCACACATTTTTGAAACTGTAAAGGTATAAAAATAGGCCCCCCCCATAAAATTAAAGGGTATATGTTTTTATGATAGATGCATTCATTTAAAACAACTTTTAATGTTATTATTGATTGGGTAATTGGAAATATTAACCTAACCTGGTGAAGGGATTAAAATCAATAAACCAGCAGAAATATGCATTTGATTTTCAATACTGCACATTATGATGATGTCTGAAAACCAAGTAGACAAAGGCAAAACATTTTTTTTGTTTAAAATTTGTAAATTTAAATATTAATTATAGTGATCATATTCTCAGTATGAAAAATAAATGTTTTCAAAGCCTAAGTATGAAATAAGCATAAAACAATGTTAACCTTTTCGTACATGTATGTGTAAATAAACTGTGCCCCTAGCGCTACGCATACATGTATGTTTTCACTTTCATACAAAATGTATGAATGTCACAAAAAGTGCAACGCACACCTGTAATTTTATATACATCTGGATAGTTGTGAAAAGGTTAACGGAGCAAATGTGAAATGAAAATTAAAAATGAATGTTTACGATCTGAAGATGGCAAAATGTAATGTTGTCTCTTTCTACTGTGAAACCCTCATATAGCATGGAAAACCTTATAAGAGAGTTTCAATGTATATTAAGAATAAAGTCGCGGCCTTAGTGTTTTTTAAAATGACATTCAATGTGATACTACTTTATATTATTGCAGAGCTTGTTGACACTACATAAGTAGGATAATTATTCATTATTTAGGTGCAATTGGTGGTAGATTGTAGTTTATGTGAGCTGATCCATTGGCTCTATCCAAATTATTAAAATAACATCGTTAAAAAATGTTCGCTTTTGAGTTTGCTATAATGTAACTGATCTTTCCAAATAGATCATTGAAGATAGACATTTTTATTTATCTCACAGTAACTTTATGTTTGGGTTGTTTCAAGCCACATCAAATCGATGATCAGCACCAATTTGATTAAAAGCTAAAATGGGCTGAGAATCAGGGTTTAACGGGGACCATTCAAATGTCCCAAAAGGTGCTCATCGTCGACTTGATGGTCATCAAATGTGATGTAGTTTGAAACACCCCAGCCTAAGCAACTCGGGTGGATAATAGTATGTATGTATATGTTTTTACTGTAATGAGAACGAAATGTATTCCCGCAGTGTGGTAAATAATATGTTATGTAAACTAGTGGTGGACGAAGCGGCTCAGTTTAGTGAGCCGGATCACTAAATCAGCTCTCTGTAAAGACAATCCACATGAAACTTGGACGAAAAAAGTATAGTGTAAGAGCATCTTAAGGACGTCTTTAGGAGGGCCAAGGGAGCGAGGGAGAGGGCATGGTGCGGGGGGACGCGAACTGTCGTTCAAACGAGCCGGATCACCGAACCAGTACACTATAAAGAGCTGATTTAGTGATCCGGCTCACTAAACCGAGCCGCTTCGCCCACCACTAATGTAAACTCACTACTGTCTTGCTTTTTACTCAGAGATTTTTTTCTCTTGATATTTAATTGCATACAATACAAATTAAATGTACCTATCTATGAAAGTACAAAATGTCATATCATAGTAAATAATGGGCTTTCTCAGCCGTGAGATCAAAAATATTCCCCCAACAAGATTCTCCTCTAAAACATTCCCATTTAAATAGATAGAAGGAATGAAATATATATATTTTTTTTATATCACTAGTTTTTAAACAATTATGAAGAATGTTATGAATGGCTGTAAATTGTAACATTAAAAAATGTGATATAATATGACTTGATTAAAAATAATAATATGGATTTTCGTTTTTTATTGTATTTGCCAAAATCCACAATGAGTACTGAAGTATTTAGGAATAATTTCAGCCTTGAAAACTGAATTAATTTGGCGCCAAAGATCACAATTCTGTCTTCATTTTTTAAAAGTAATGTAAAAAGCTTTACTTCTATGACTTCACAGTATAAAGGATGCATTTCTGTACCATATAGGATAAACCACCGTAGTCGCATTTGCACAATTGTTCAGGAGATCGATTTTTGTCTAGGATGAATGTTTGAAGGTTCATAACTTTTTTATTAACAAATGTAATTAAGGTCTATAACTGATATATTTAATTTATTATTGGCCATAGTGTAGACAAATTTACTAATTTATGTGAATAAATAAGTAAATGGACTTATTTATTACCGTGCAATACTGTGGTTAATCCTTTAAGGTACAGAATAAATAGCGTAAAGGACATTCCTTTTTTATGCATTAAAGCATATCGAATTTTGATGTTGTTTTATTGAATTAAATTGGTTGAAGTATAAATTTAGCCGATAGATGTCACAAATATGTCCTACCGTGAAGCTAGCCAGACATGACAAAGACAGGGTTGGGATGCAATGGGTTAACAAAAATTGCACCGTTTGGTGAATCGTGACATGTACATATTCTACATTATTATTTACTGTAGCAGGAATTTTCGCATTTTGATAATATCCAAAAATAACAAATAACACTAGACTAATTTTTTATGAAATATCATTTCAAGGACGCTTAATATGGGATGGGGGCTGGTGTTAAAATAAAAATGCAATTGTTTAAATAAAAAGTTATTTTATTAAATTATTAACATACAAAAACAATAGTTTTTCTTCTAATTCGCTTATAATTAAGCAAGTTTAGGTGTTAAAGTTAATTTAATAGAGGGTGCGGCGATGGCAGCCGTCTACAGGTTACAATGGAAAGGTTAATGGAGAGGTGAGTTGCCCAAAAACAGTCATAAGGGGATTGGAGAAAGACTGAGGCCAATTAGTCTGACAGCTGGAATGAGGCAGGACGGCAAATAAGCCGAATACTTCTTCAGACAGCAGTTTAGAGTGATGTGCCCCACAAGGGAGGAATGGGACACGGTTACAGGTTCAACATCCAAATAGGAACTAATCTGGTTTGCAGACGGGTCCAAGATGGGGAAAGGAACTGGGGCCAGGGTCTGTTCACAGGGATCCAAGAGGGAACTCAGTATACCTCTAGGAAAATACACTGCATTGTGTTTCAAGCTTAGATGAAAGCCATCTTTAGCCTGCGACAGGAGAATGTACGTATCGGGTGCAGAAACAAGAACATAAGCATATGCTCTGATAACTAGGCAGTCCTAATAGCACTGGAAAGTAACCGATGCGACTCCAGACTGGTGATGGAATGCAAGACTATTCTTGAAGAACTGGCTACCATCAATAAAATAACCCTAATCTGGATACCAGGGCATAACGGTATCGAAGACAACGAGCGGGCTGACGGACTAGCAAGAAAAGGGGAACGGAAGTACCGCTTGAGGGATCCGAGCCTGCCGTAGGAGTGGCAACTTGCCACACCAAACTACATATTGAAAGATGGGTTAAATCCCAGCACTGGAATGAATGGAAGAGGGCACTCGGAATGAGACAATCCAAAGTACTCATAAACGAACCAAACTCCAAATGAACCAGGCAATTACTCAATATGGACAGAAACTCGCTGAGGGAACTGGTAGGACTACTAACAGGACACTGCCACTTAGGGAGGCACATGCAGCTGTTGGGAGTGGAAAACACTAATAGATGCACAAAAGGATGATGAGACTCCAATTCACCTAAAGTGCCAATATCCCGCTTCGAAAAAAGGCTCAGCTACCTGGGAAGACATATCGTGGAACCAAGAGACATAGCCGAATATTCACTAACAACCCTGGTGAACTTTATCAAAGGGACTGGGTAGCTGTCAAAGGAATAAGGTGACATGGGAGATAGCACAATGAGCCCATGGCCTGAGTCTCCGTATCAATAAAATAAATAAATAAAGTAATTTTTTTAATAATTTGTACTTAGGCGTGCGGGGTTAACTTAAGTAATCTATTAAAATCAATTATCTGTGCTTTTTCTTCCTATCGATTAAACACTCATCACATTTCAATTTTAGAAATTTTTTATTTGCAGACTTGTAGAAAATATTTCTAGGACTGTTTAGATAATTTAGCGGTTACAAATATGTATATAGTATTATATATAACAAGCATACAATAACCATAAGCAAAACATTTTGAATATGTATATACATCTATAAAAAGCAGAGCGCCCTATCTTGGTTTTCTAAAAATGCTGAGTCGTCTTCCTTTTGGTGTGCCTAACGTATTCTGAAATTTAAAAAAAAATACAGTGTCAAATTTCCTGTTGAAGTTAAGGGGGTACTAGTCAATGCCGATTTTTGACAACTTCAAATATGACTAGAGTTAAAACACCGGGGCCTACACCTCACATGAGTGCCCAATCTGTACGGTGTAAAGACAGGGGAACTATATCAACACCTGGCTGGGCAGCGTTGTTAGGCAGATCAAGGCAGGGGCTGTAGGAAGGAATATATCGATGCGGGTCCTGAAGAAGCCCGGATTATATAAAGGAAGAAAAACTGATGCCGGTAGCTCTTTCCACATGCGAGCCGCCTTACACAAAAATGAGTTGGAGAATAGACCCGTTCTCATGAAGTCGATGTCAACTGTGAACTGATGTTCCACTTGTGTCCGCCGAGTTTCACACACGTGCACCAGTACACTAGGGATCAATCCTACTAGTTACTTCGAGCAGGCTCCATTGAAATACCTGTAGAACAGACTCAGCATACTTACATTGCGTCTGTACATTAGAGATGCCAACCGGTCTGTTAACAACGGGTTGTCAATCAGAGGTGACTCCCAAATTTAATTGTTGGATGTAATTGAGATTTGTAAAGGGTTAGCCGGAATCAGACAAACTTTATGATTCCAACAATTGTCAAGAGATGGCAAGCAATGACTAAGTTAATAGAAAGGTTTGTATTTACTTCGTCTCTGGACGTTGACTTGGAGGTGTTCCCCATGAAGAGGGACTTAATCCGGGACGGAGTAGTGGCCTTCTTGGTGTTGTTCATGTCATTTTGCTCTCTCAGCGGCAGTACCTCCCGCTCATTTCCCTATATTATGATAAGTCAAGTTGAACATATATTTCTTAGGTAGTATGTGAAAGGAAGAGAGAGATGAGTGAATACAAAGTTTGAGTTAAGTATGTAATGTCGGCCATTATGTATAAATATATATTGGGAAAAGAAAAATCATGAGTCAAAAATTTTAATAATTTTTTAACTAACCTGCAATGACAGTCTTCCACCATTTTTACTAGGAGTGGGTGGTCCAGGCTTGTGGTAAGATGTCTGTCCCGCTTCCTTTTTCATGCGAGGCTTCTCCACACTGGGGCTGTCGTCCAGGGTGATGGTGCCTCCCATCTAGTGGAATAAATTACCATAGGTTATTGTTGACAGTCAGCACCCAAAAATACACACTTTGCAGGTTGCTAACTGAAGACATACTACCGATTTATCTGTTAATTCTATATGGGTGTTTATGAAAATGTATAATGTTTCAAGAGACAATAATCCTTAAAGTGCAATCTTTTAAATTCTATGTAAAATACATACTGAAATTTTAGGTAAAACATTCAAAATTGCTCTCACTGGTTTTCAAACTACATCTATTTTCAGACATTGGATGTATTTCACAGAATTTAAAGATTACAGTTTGAGGATTTATATCTGTTGAAACATTATACATTTTCCTAACTACATCGTATAGAATTTACAGATAAATAATTTGTGGTATTGCTTGAGTTGCAAAGTGATGTTTCAGGCCATTTTCGAGTGCTGGCCCTTAAGAGGAACCTGTTTCACACAAAACAAAATTTTGGATTTCAGGACAAAATACCCATCTAAACTGAATGATATATTTTTTTTTAATTAAAGTATCTATTTATTATCTAAAATATCTAGTGCGGATTAGAAATATTTTATTTATTTTTGTATTAAATTATGAAAAATAGGCCATTAAAGAAAAAAAAATTCATGACTTTAGAGGCAACTTTGAAAATTCTTTGCGGGTTATGGTTTTTTTTTTTAAATTGTCACATTTGCTAAATAAATTTGATTACAAAAAATAAAATTAAAAATTAACAAAACAACCTAAAAAAACGTTTAATCATGTCGATATTTAAAATTACATATGGCAAATTTGTGTTCCAATGTAAATTGGTCATTTTTAATTAAAATTTAAGTTCACCATAATGATTATTTTAACACATTTTTTATTTTATATTTTCATAGTAGACGGGGTAAAACTTTTTTTTTAAATCACCATTAGCCACCACATAATTGCTAAAGTTGCCTCTGAAATAGTGAAAATTCGATTTCTTTGATGACCTTTATTTTGTAAGTTTAGAAAAAAAAATATCTAATCGGTACTAGACGTTTGCTATACCTATTGAGAAAAAAAAGAATAATTCGATTTAGATATATATTTCGGAGTATTTTGGCCTCAAATCCAGTATGTACAGATATGCCATTTTTACTAGCTATTTCAATGATAGTGAGAAGAAATAGACTAAAGAAAAACTGCGAAGTGGTAGAAGAAATTATATACTAATAGAATGTGAGAAGCTAAGAAAAGGAAAATAAGTTGTGAAGAGAATGGATTGCGAGGAAAATAGACTATGTGGAGAAAAGACTGTGAGGAAAATAGACTGTGGAGTAAAGACTGTGAAGAAAATAGACTGTGTGGAGAAAAGACTGTGAAGAAAATAGACTGTGAGGAAAATAGACTGTGAGGAAAATAGACTGTGAGGAAAATAGACTGTGAGGAAAATAGACTGTGAGGAAAATAGACTGTAAGAAAAATAGACTGTGAGGAAAATAGACTGTGAGGAAAATAGACTGTGAGGAAAATAGACTGAGGAAAATAGACTGTAACGAAAATAGACTGTGAGGAAATAGACTGTGAGGAAAATAGACTGTGAGGAAAATAGACTGAGGAAAATAGACTGTGAGGAAAATAGACTGTGAGGAAAATAGACTGTGAGGAAAATAGACTGTGAGGAAAATAGACTGTGAGGAAAATAGACTGTGAGGAAAATAGACTGTGAGGAAAATAGACTGTGAGGAAAATAGACTGTGAGGAAAATAGAGTGTGAGGAAAATAGACTTTGAGGAGAAAAAAGGGAAGAGAAGTCTTATTTAGAAAATTTAAAAAACGCAACTATGAAAATTACCTTGATATCTTCTTCCCTGAATCTATGGAACTGCGACTCAGCCGGGTAGGAGCTCTTGAGGTGCGGCAAGCACAGCGAGTTGCGCCACTGCAACTCGGAGAGCCGGTTGTCCGTGGGGGCGGCCTTAAGCTGCCTCGAGCTACCGCCGTGCGTGCTCAGCCTGCCCGCAGTCAGAGTGCTGCTAGCGCGGGGCGTGCAGCCGCCCGCCTGGAGCTCTGTGAGGTATGTGTTATCAAACACCTCACCCTCCTCATCTGACATGTGAAGTCCACCAGATTCTGTGTGAAGATCAATTATTAGCAATGTTTGTACAAATTGTAAAAAATAAAGTAGACAAAAATGGAGGATGCTGAGATCGTTTAAATGGTTTTAAATGGCAACACCAAGGTGGATAAAAGGAAAAAACAAACTTTAAAAAACCATTGTTTTTTTTTTTTTACAGTAACTCCACACAGGAGACCAAGGAGGAAATAATTTCCCTCAAGGCCTAAATCATCTTTGGGAATGCTGTGTGGAGGATCTTTTGGAGGATAGGAAGGAGTGAACTTGGGTCTTGAAGAGACCCATGTTATAGGATGGAGGAAACACAGAGGCCGGCAGATCATTCCACAGCCGAGCTGTCGAACACAAGAACGAGTCGTAGAAGCGACCCGTTCTCATGTGACAAATGTCAACCGTGTGCAAATGTTGGGCGCGTGTGAGCCCGACTATGCACCGTGCCGAAGGGATCAATGACGCTAGTTCCTCGGAGCATCTTCCATTAAAATACCGGTAGAACAAGAACAGCATTCCCACCGACGTCTGTGCTCCAAAGATTACAACCAATTTGTTAAGATAGGCGAATCTATCAAATGGACCGCCCGTTTCTGCACAGTCAAGGTTTTTTTTCAGATATTTTGGGACTCCCGACCAGAGGTGGCTGCCAAATTCTACAATGGGGAGCACTTACGATTTGTACAGGGTCACAGAAGTGTACTATTAAAGTATCTGCGGGCTCTGTACAATACGCCCAGCTTCTGAGAGGCTAACTTTACTCTGGCTTCGATGGAGCCCCCATACCTGAGCTGGTCACTTAAGGTTACACCAAGCATATCAATGGAGGGCTTGTTGGGAAGATTGCTTCCATTAAAGGAGACTAGATTGTCATTTCGATCCCTTTTAGACGTAATCAGACATGATTGGGTCTTTGAAACATTAAATTCGACGAGGTTATTCTTACCCCAAGAGGAACCCTCTCAAGGTAACCGTCCATTCTCTGTTTCAAAGCCCTCCGAGCCGTTGGAGTTTGTGTGCCCTTTGGGGGCTTGTCAAACAAAAAGCAATCATGGACTGTACTGTCATCCGCGTAACAATGGATTGGTGCACATGTCAAGAGGTCATTGATGTGCAACAAAAACAATGTCGGAGATAGAACCGATCCTTGTGGGACACCAGCATTTATTGAATGCGAGGAAGAGATGAAACCATCAGCAACCGTCTGAATCGATCTCTCCCTCAAAAAGTTGGCAATCCACGTACACAAGGAAATGCGAAACCCAGTCAAAGGCCTTAGAAATGTCCAGTGAGACCGTTTGAATCTCACCATAACGTTCCAGGCACCGTCCCCAAACATGCGTCACATACGCGAGAAGATCACCGCACGAGCGGTTCCGCCGGAATCCGTACTGGCGGTCGTTAATGATTTTGTTCTTCTCGAGGTATGTAAGCAGTTTGTCGTTGATCACACGTTCCATCACCATGGACAGAACTGATGTGATCGCTATGGGGCGGTAGTTGGCCGGGTTGGAGCGGTCACCTTTCTTAGGTATAGGATGAATGACCGCTTTTTTTCAACCAGAGGGCACAGAGCCACATTTCAGGGACATTTTAAAGAGCTTTGTTAAAACTGGAGCGATTTCTGCAGCACACCTCTGCAATACCAGGGCAGGTATTCCGTCAGGCCCATAAGCTTTATTAACATCGAGCCCCCGTAAGACAAGGAGTACATCCCGATGCCGTATCCTCAGCTTTTTCATATAGAAGCCGCAGTGAGGAACCGACGGCGTGATGGCGCCCCGGTCATCGAGGGCCGAGTTTTCTGCAAACATTTTCCCTAAAAGGTTGGCCTTTTCGGTAGCAGTGTTTGCTAGTGAACTGTCAGGTCTGGTAAGAGGCGGCAGACTGGATTTGCAGAAATTGCGACCTATGGAGCCCGCTAGCGACCAGAACGCCCTGCTGCCATGCGGGCAGGCAGCTAGCTTTTTACTGATCTGTAGGTCGTGCTCAAATTTTGACCTATTGATGATTCTCTTACTGTCCTTTGCCAATTTGTTATATGCTGATCTGTTTTCTGACGTTCGAGATGTGTTGTAGGCTCGGTAAGCCGCGTTTTTTCGTCGAACTGCTTCGGAGCATTGTCGACTGAACCACGGCTTTGAACCTACACCAGTTTCTTTAATGGTTGATTGAATGAAGCCATCCATCGTCGATGTGATGACTTCACCAATTTCCTGGGCACATCTGGAAGGATTCGAAGTCTGAAAACAGATAGCTGACCATGGGAAAGCATTAAAATGCGCCCGCAGACCGAACCAATCTGCTGACCTATAGTGCCACATTTTTCTCTTCAGCCTCTCGATTGGGGGTCTGAAGTTAATAGGGATTGATGTCGTCACCAGGCAATGGTCGGACGATCCTAAAGGCGCTGCGACATCAATCCCATAACCACGTCGTTCGGTAGTTAAAAATAGGTCTAACAGATTGGAGCGTTGAGTCTGGACATCAGGAACCCTCGTAGGCTCCTGAACCAGTTGCTCCAACCCATGGCAAAGGGCAAAGAATTCCGCCTGTCGGCCAGCCGAGTTTGTTGAACATGAGAACTTCAACCACGGTTCATTATGAACATTGAAGTCCCCCAGAACAACAAACTCGGCCGAAGGGTAGCGGGATAAGAGGTCATCAATAGTTTCACTCAAATGTTTAAATAGCTCGGATGAGTCTGATTCGCTAAGGTTTGGTGAGCGGTAAAAACACGCATAAAATCTTACCGTACTGGCAAGACTGACGCGCACCCACATTACGTCAAATCTGGAATTTTCCAGACTCAACAGTCGCACACAGTTGACGTCAGCTCGGCTATACAAACAAACACCTCCTTTTGGTCTGAACTTGCCTACGAGGGTGAAGTGAATATTGTGGTTCAAGTGAATATTTTTCATATCAATGTCAAATGATGTTCAGAAATTAGTGGTAATTCCTAAAAGGATATGATGCTAGGTCATATTCTAAGGCAATTTAATATTTGAACTTGCTGTTTTTTAACACATGCAAGATAAATTAATGGAAAAGTTTTTTTTTTTGTATTTTTGAAATGCATATTTCAAATAATCCATTTATTAAATGATCAATCAAAATAAAATTTTAAAAAAAAACTATGTGGAAGAACTTTAATTGATTTATTTATGCCAGTGGTTCCCAAAGTGAGTCGCAGGGCCCTGCGAGGCCCGCACCTTCCTCTCAGGGACGCCACGAAGCTGGGTTTTCAGAACTTACTGTGATAAGATCTATATATATTGCTCGATTTAAAAATTGAGTCTGTTTGATAGATTCCTCTATCTTAACAAACAGATTGCAATTTTTGGAGCACAGACGTCAGGTGGGAATGCTGTCCTTGTTTTACTGGTATTTCAATGGAAGGTGTTCTGAGGAACTAGTGTCATTGACCCCTTCGACGCCGGTACACAGTCGGGAAATACGCCAAACGCATGCCCAACGGTACACGGTTGACATTTGTCACATGAGAATGGGTCACTTCTACGACTCGTTCTTGTGTTCAACAGCTTGGCTGTGGAATGATCTGCCGCCCTCAGTGTTTCCTCCCTCCCACAACATGGGTCTGTTCAAGACCTAGGTTCACTCCTTTCTATCTTCTGAAAGACCCTCTACACAGAATCCCCAAAGAAAAGCTTTTCAATATTGAACCATAGATACTTTTATCATATCTCCTTTTAAAATAAAAGGTACTTCTTGTGGCAAATCTCTTTCTGCCGCAATGTGATTTTTTTAACTAAGGTGAATATTTGTAACTTTGAGGCTTCTTTTCTTTTCCCGGATAATTTTGCCGTAGACAATATATAATAAATACATAAAGAAAAAATAAAACTGAAATTTTTGTCAAAATTGACACATGCGATTGTAAAAGACAAGGCTTGAATGGGTTATTTAGGGCTGTCTGTTTCACGCATGCTATAGTAAATGTAAGAGTTAAACGGCGTGCTAAAGTTAAATTTCACCAAAATACGTTTTTCAATCTCACTTCTAACTTTAGCACTTACTTTCCGAAAACCGATAGTTACTCGGCCATTTTGACACATTCGACAGTTCTATTAACGGAATCGCTCGCTTCAATGTTTCTTACGATTTATTTCATGAATAATATTATAGAAGATGATGATAGTGACAACGAATTCCTCATCCAGTAATATGTATTCAGCGAAAAGTGAAAACATTTCAACCACACGTAAATAATAATATATTATACATGTTTTCAGGTTTTCACGGCCAAAAGCAATTTTTTTGGTTACAGGGAGAGAAAGCTCAACACGGGATAATATCCCAAAAATTATTCAAGATAATTAACATTATGCTTATTTGGGACGATTCTGAATTTTTGACGCGATATTGTAGGTCGAAAGATCTCGAAATTTGCAATACCACAAATTCAATATGATATTAGTTACTGAAAGACTAATTATATTTTTTCCTGTAATATCGTCTATAATAAGTAGCCATTTATTTTTAAACGCTCACATGAATATTTTTGTAGGAACAAAGCTGTCGGCACCATTGATATATTCAGCCATATAAGAATATTTTTTAGATACCAGTATGACGCAAACTAAAACCCGCGGCATATTTTGACAGTTGTTATTTCTATTTCACCAGATATCAAATTTAACTGCCGGTGTGGCCGCACCAAAAAATGATGCGGAGTGTTTTTTCACACAATTTGGAGGAATATTCTGCTTTCTCGACTGGCCACACTAATAACTATTACTTTAGCAAATGTATACTTAAAACAGCGCGTTGTCCTATTTGACACGAGAGTTACTTTAACTGACAGTTAAAATTTAAATTTAGCTCACGGTTTTGAAACAGACGGCCCTTACACAAGATAATAACAGCTCACATACAAAAGAGACTAAACATGCAAATATTAATTAATTTCCAGGACTGCTCAACTCACCAACTTTGTTAGAGTGAGATTGCTTGAACGCCGAAGGCATCTCCTTCACTGGAGAGGGGTAGGGCCTCCTGCTGGGAGCCCTAGTGCTGATAGTGTTTCTTCGCATTTCCATCCTCGATTGTGGAAGCTGTACAAATATTACAATTAATTATTATTATGATAGTCAATAACAAAGTGGCTGTATGCAGGGGATCAACACTGCATTTTTTATCGAATAATAATTTGTTGAAAAGATTATTTTCATTATCATATTACTAACAACTGCAATCAATATTTATCCTATTCATAAGCTGTTTATTAATAATTAAACTGCAATACAACAGAATCAGTATCCTTTTTTTAAAGTAATACAAATTTAATAATATTATTATTAAGTTCTGCAAGTATTTTAGTTTTTATTATTGTGACAGCTGTTCGGCATTCAAAGCCGTTTTCAAACTGTGGTTAAGCCACATTGTGATGACTTACTTATATGATTTTATTTACCCCCTCCCAATTTTAATTATTATAGTATTTGAAATGATTTATTAATATTTTCAGTGTATACCAATTTACTCAGAAAATAATTGTGATAATTAAAATGCTCCACTCGGTGAGGTACTTAAAGTTGAAATCTGTTATATATGATAAACAAACGAATAATGACCCTAATATGATGTTAATAAATAAAAAAATAAGAAAAATTATTTATTCACCACTTCTTAGTAAAATCTAAACAATATAATTCTTTAAAATAATTCACAGATTTACCGCACACATTTAAATTCATTGCCTTAATAGAATTCAAGTCATTATAAAACAATTAAGAAAAACCGGCCATCATTAAAAGCAGGGAAAACAGATTTCAACTTTAAGTACCTCACATAATATAGAATTTTAATTATCAAAATTATTTTCCGAGTAAATCGGTGTTTATCATAATAAATCATTTCAAACACCATAAAAATTAAAATAGGATGGAGGTAAATAAAATCATATCGTCGCAGTGTGGCCTAATGGCTTTGAACACCGAAACAGCTTTTACAATAATAAAAACTAAAATACTTGCAGAACTTGATAATAATATTATTAAATTTGATTTACTTTAAATGAATAAAAATGCAGTTCCACGAATTAAACACAATAGCAATTAATAAATAAGTATTATCCAGCAATATTCCTGGCAATGTTTTAATTTAAGTCATATTCATACTCACACTAACAGTGGAAGTGATGGAATTGAGAGACTGGTGTGAGCCGGTCCATTCTTCCAGCCTCTTCCTGAGCTCATCATTCTGCTTCTTCTCATTGAGCAGCTTCTCCCCGACCTTCCACTGCTCAAACATGAGGTGGTTGACGTGCGTTTCATACTTGTTGATCTTCTCGGAATACTTCTTGCAAAGGGCCTCCAAGCCGGTAGTTTCATCCTTTTGTTTCTCTGTATACACAGCTATCTGCTCTTGGTAGAGTTGTTTCTAAAATATTAAATTTAACACATCAATTGTTTGTAAATCAAAACAACATACACATGATTTTATGATTTATATCCTCATCCAGAACAGTAGTTCGCTCATACGGATTAACCTTTGGGACGCTGAGCGCCGGCGATCTAACACTTCCGTAGTGTGCCGAGGGCAATTGTACCATCTCACCAGAGAAGGTATTTATATTTTTTTTTAAATTGTATATATCTATCATAAGTAGTTTCCCCAGAACAGCTACTTATATTCAGAGAAATGATTTTTTTCACATTGGTGATCGGATACACTGACGTTCAACGGATACAATTTCTAAATACCCAATGGGTTATCTCGGCGCATTAAAAGTTAAGTTGTGCTACTTGTAAAACTATTAAAGTGAAGAATATTTTTTTATACATTCGATTATTTAAAATAAAATAAAAATGTTCATAACTGAAATTACATATTTCGATTATGTAGGTAATAAAAGGCCTTACTTCAACCAAATTATTGATGTTCATTGGAACAGACGCTCTACCAAAAAATGATGGTGTAATAGAAACGAGTAGCCACTCGCCAACAAGTCTTCCGCCATGGGTAATTTTTTTTATAACTTTGCGTTTGCTCAGTTTTGATAGTTGAAGATTAATAATGAACATATTTTTAATTGATGCACAGACAAGATAACATTTGTTTCCTAACAAATCAATATTTTATTCAATTGAAATCTTGTTTTAAAATTTTCATACCTTTGACACTTGAACTGTATGTTCATAAAAAAGTGGTCATTTTCAATAATTGTGTGCATTTGATAACTTAGCGTGTGTTAACAAATTATATATTTTATAAGGATTTCCGTTCTACTTTTTATACACATTATTCACTAGTTTTTCAGGTATTTTCAAAGGGTATATATATATATATATATACATTTTTTTTAAGAAACTTTCGCGGGTTACGAATAACCAAATAATATCAGAAAATCTCCTAATACCATCACAGTAAGCGGAAGATGTTGCTTGTGTCGTGACAAATAACTTAGCCAGCCGAGGAATTGAATTCAAGAAGCCTGGGTGGGACCCAGATGCGATGCCAACTCACCCACTGACCAGTCAAAAAGTTTATGTTTTTAAAGAGGTACGAAAATGTATAAATTGAATTACCATTCTCCAAAATGTATAATAGCTGTGTGGTTAATATTAAAGATGTATCCAGATAATTTTGAACTATCTTTCATGCAGAAATAAAATAACTTTTTTCAATTATATAAAAATTTATTCAAATAACTATAACTAGATAATATTATCTATGCACAAGTAATCACATTATGTAGTATGTACGTATATATTTATGCGCATATTGCCCATTAAATAAAATCTAATTTCTTTAAATAAGTTAAAATTTAGTAAAATATAAAATATTAGTTAATTTGTTTATGGTTGCATGTTGCTATCTTTGTAATAAATATTTAATATTAACCACCAGGCCACCTGATAGACGACCACAATTAGCACGAGGGGGCAGATACTGACCATTTTCTGTTTCATTCTGGTTAGCTTATCCTCGTACTCATTCCGCATGTCAGTGACCAGCTGGTTGGTGTCCCCTCCGCTGGCCAACTTGGCTTGCACCTTCTGGTTCTCCACCACCAACCGCTCATTTGCACTCTTCAGATCATCCATTTCAGAATTCAACCTCGACTTCAACTCGTCCATTTTGTACGACATAGTTGTTACTTGATTTCTGAGAGCCATGTTTTCATTCATTGTTTTGCGCTGCAATTCTTTTTCCATGGCCAAAGATGATGCCCCGTGCTCTTTGTGATATTTCAATTCCTCATTAGCAACCATCATCTCATTGTTTTTGGATTCCATTTCCTTCAAAACCTTGCGCAAAGCGGACACCTTGTTCATAAGCTCATTATTTTCATTCGATATCTCAGCATTTTTTTCTTGCATTTGCTTGAGTGATTGGATCGTTGATATTTTGGCATTTTCGTAAATGCTAAGATCTTGCTGAATCAAAACGTACTTCTCTACCAAAATCTGCATCTGCTCATAAACAGGAAGTCCTTGATGTTCTAAGCTAATGCAGGATGGTGTGTTCACTATTTTTCTGGTCGATTTATTTGCTTCCAATTGTCTCAAGGAAGCTTTAAGTTTAGGAATAGTATTTTGAATGATTGCAGATTCAGTTTCAATATTTTGCAATTGATTTTCAAAGTTATCAGTTCCTAAATCTTGACATGAGTCTACAGTATCAGTCTCACTGTTACCTTTTAATGAGAGCAAACTATTACCTGTAAACAAGCACATGTCTGAGGAAAACTTAACAATTTCATTTAACAATTGCATATTGCTAACTTCCATGAGAGATATTTCATTTTCTATATTTTTGTGAGCATTCAAAGCATCTTGTAGGGCATTTTTGTCTCCCAAATAATAACAGAAGCTATCATTTAACGTTTTAAGAGATTCCTTCAGCATATTTATCTCCTTAGTTCGTGCCTCTTGAATAGACAAGGTTTTTTTTAATCGAGAACCATTTTCATTAACTTTTTTCATAAAGTCTTCAACATTAGGAGGAATATGGAACTCGTTTATGGCAGTTGTAGAGGATATAGCATCTGAATTGTTAAGGCTCTTTTCTAATTTTTCTTTGACTAATTCAACTTGTGACAGCTTTTCGGCAATACTATTCATTTCATTAGCAGTCTCTTCATATTTGTTCTTGTAAGTTTGACATTCTTTGGAAAGAACAGTATTTTTCTTTTGTAACAAACCGAGCGAGTCTCTACAGGTGGTTCTGTCGTGAACAAGAGAAACAATCATTTTGCATAAATTATCAACGTAATTATCAACAAAGTCTATGGAACTCGCAATTATTGCCAAAAGGTCAGAGGTAGTTTTTGAAGAATTAAAATGTTCACTATCTAAAAACTTAAGTGAATCCATAATGGAAACTTGTAAACCAAGGGGAAATACGTCCCTCATGATCGGCAAACTAATTGATTTGAGTCTCTTAACTGCTTCACAGACAACTTCCCAAGTTTTGCTCAACATGTCCTCCAAGGATTTCAATTTGTAAGAATATGCATGATTTTGCTTCATGAAATTGGAAAACTCTTGAACTTTAGAAAAAACAATTCTGTATAAAGTTTTTTCATTCTGTTGTGAGAGGCTCATCTCAAACTTTGCCATTTCTAGCTCTCCATTTATAATATTTAACTTCTGATCTAATTCCAGCTTGTCTTGAAGTTCCGAGTGCCTCAATGTTTCTAGTTGTTCTATTTGGGTTTCATAATCTATCCTCTGATTGATGTTGTCCTCTTCAACATCATAGAGCTTCTGCTGTAGATTGCCATTGTCTGAATTGATTTGGTTGATATGATCCTTGAGGCAACCGCACTCATCGGTCAGTTTCAGGATAATGTCATCCTTTTGAAGAATATTTTTAGCACACGTCTTGGAAATCATTTCCGTAGAGTTGCACAGTTGTATCAACTTGAACTTAAGATTGGTAATCTTTTTATTTTCAGAATCCACATTTATTCCTTGGGTTTTCTCATTATTTTCAAGACTGTAATTCAATGGATGCTCAAAGTCTAACGAATTATCCTCAAACACAGAGTGTGGAATATCATTATGGTCTTGCAAAAGATCATCTCCTATAAGTATTAATTTGACACCATCAATGCAATTTGCCATGTCAACCTTTTCTTGGATCAAAATTTCATTTTCATTGGTTATCTTGATCAAATTATGTTCAAGATCTTTCAATTTGGTGCTTCGATCTTCGATGACTTCTTTTAGTTCGCTTATTTCTTGCAATTGATCATCAACCTCCACTGTTTTTGCAAGTAATTCTTCATTTTGATTGCTTAAAAGTTTTGAAGTCTTTTCAAATTCATGTTGTACATTTGACAGTCGCAATTTTAAAGAGGTCTCTTCCTCCTTTAGGCATTCAAATGACTGAAGTTTGGTTGAGAGATCTTGATTGATTTGAGCAACACATGATTTTTTTTCATTGAAATAATCAATTTTCTGTTGATTGTTCTGTATTTGAATATTGAGTGTTTCAATTGTATTTTGCAAATTGATATTGACATCCTTTAAAACCTCAACTTCATTTGTCTTTGTTACAAGATCACTTTTCAATTGGTCCAAATTTGTCTGGTGTAGATTAAGGACATCAAGTTTCTCCAAAGACATTTTTTCTACTAGGTCTTTGAAAATTCCAGCATCAGCAGTTTTATTCTCAAAATCGACTCTCAATTGGTTCAAATTAGTTTTGTGTAGAGTTAGAAGATCAATTTTCTCAGTCGTCAGTTTTTCAACCAGATTTTTTGATATTTCAACTTCAGTGCGCTTAGTTTCAAGATCACAACTTAATTGGTCCAAATTTGTTTGATATAGATGAAAAACATCCAGTTTCTCTGCATCAAGTTTTTCTGCAAAATCTTTGAAAGTTTCAATATCAGCAGTTTTATTTTCGAGATCAATTCTCAATTGGTTTAAGTTGACGACCTCATGTAAAGTTATAGCATCACATTTTTCGGCTGCCTGTTTTTCAACCAATTCTCTCAATGTTTCGACTTCAGTGGTTTTATTCTCGAGATAAATTCTCAATTGGTTTAAGTTGACGACCTCATGTAAAGTTATAGCATCACATTTTTCGGCTGCCTGTTTTTCAACCAATTCTCTCAATGTTTCGACTTCAGTGGTTTTATTCTCGAGATCAATTCTCAATTGGTTTAAGTTGACGACCTCATGTAAAGTTATAGCATCACATTTTTCGGCTGCCTGTTTTTCAACCAATTCTCTCAATGTTTCGACTTCAGTGGTTTTATTCTCGAGATCAATTCTCAATTGGTTTAAGTTGACGACCTCATGTAAAGTTATAGCATCACATTTTTCGGCTGCCTGTTTTTCAACCAATTCTCTCAATGTTTCGACTTCAGTGGTTTTATTCTCAAGATTAATTATCATTTGGTTCAAATTAAGAACTTGAACCTCAGCGGCTCTGGATTCTAACTCATTCTTCATAGTGTCCAGGATTAATTTATAATTATCTAATTCTTCAAATTTCTCCATAGACGTTTTTTCCATAAGATTTCTAAACATGTCAACTTCAGCGGTTTTTGTTTCAAGAATATTTTTTAATTTGTTTGAATTTGCTTCATGTAAGTTTAAAATGTCATTTTTCTCCATTGTCAATTTTTCAATCTGGTCTTCGAAAATCTCAATTTGAGCCATTTTAGTTTCAAGATCACTTGTTATTTGGTCCAAATTTATTTTGTGTGTATTAAGAACATCAAGTTTTTCTGCTGTAATTTTATCAATGGCATGTTTGAAATTGTCTACTTCAGTGGAATTTGTTTTAAGTGTGTTTTCTAATTGACTCAAACTTGTTTGGTGTAAATTCATGATATCAAGTTTTTCCGTAGCAATTCTTTCATTAAGTTCTTTTAATAATTCAACTTCATTGGATTTTATTTCTATCACACTTTCCAAATGTTTCAAATTTTCTTTGTGCAAATTTTGAATCTCAACTGTTTCCAATGAATTTTTATCACTAAGATTATTTAGGACTGTAATTTCACCGGTTTTCGTTTCAAGAATAATTTTCATTTCTTCCAAATTTGTATTAACTTCAAGGTTTTTCTCAGTAATTTTATCATTCAACTCTTTTAACAATTGAACTTCGTTGGTTTTTATTTCCACTACACTTTTCAATTGATTCAAATATTCTTTATGTGAATTTTGAATCTCAACTATTTCCACAGTATTTTTTTCAATGAGATTATTGAGAGACACAATTTCATTGGTTTTTATTTCAAGAATAGTTATAATTTTTTCCAAATTGGTTTTAACTTCAAGGTTTTCCTCTGTAATTTTTTCATTCAGATTCTTTAAAACATTTACTTCTGAATTTTTGTTTTCCAGATCCATTTTCAAGTGGTTCAAATTGGACTCATGCAGATCTAAAAGTTCAAGTTTTTCTATGGTCAATTTATCAATTTGATCTTTGAAAATTTTGATCTCATTGTTTTTTTTCTCAAGAACACTCTCCAGTTGGCTTAATTCTGTTTTGTACGAGTTTAAAAGTTCCAGTTTTTCTGCAGTCACATGGACATTCATTTCTTTTAAAACTTCAGTTTCGGCGGTTTTTTTCTCTAAGTCATTATTCAATTGTTCTAAATTTGTTTGGTGGAAATTTTCAATTTTAAGCTTTTCAGCCATCACTTTATCTATCTCACTCTGCACTAGCTTAACATTTTCCTTCAAATCCTCTGATTTTGTTTCGTGATTATCTATTAGATTTTCTTTTTCAATAATTTCATTTTTTAGGAGTTCAACTTGATGATTCACCGACAGCAGTTGGGAGGTTTGTTGTTCCAACTGCTGTTCCACTTTGTATTTTTCATAGGAAAGATTAGTGAGAAGGGTATCTTTGTTTAGCAGAACGTTATTCTGGTTATCCTCTTGTTCTTTCAGAACAGTAATCTCATTTTGAAAGGATTCATTTTGTTTGGATAATGTTTCCATTTCATTCATTTTAAGATGTAAATCTTCCTGAAACTTTTTGAGTTCAATATTGGTGATTTGTAAAGAATTTTGGGTGTTGTCTTTTTCATTTTTAAGTTCAATGGTACATTGAGTGAGATTCCTTATTTTATCCTCTTGTTGATGCACTATTTCTTGCAATTTCTCATGGTTTTCTTT
Organism: Halesus radiatus; assembly: GCA_022606495.2. NCBI lineage: Eukaryota > Metazoa > Arthropoda > Insecta > Trichoptera > Limnephilidae > Halesus > Halesus radiatus. Next base: position 27,540 of record JAHDVE020005642.1, read on the forward strand.
AGAAGCTGAAGTCAGTGTTGCACACGATGTCTTCAATTTATCACAATCTTGAGACAGGTTATCAATCAGCAAATTTTTTGTATGTACATTCTTTTGCTCGTTTTCTATCACATTTTTTAAAAGCAAAATTTGCTCTTCCAGCTGGCACTCTTTGTCTGTTAAAGAGGACACTTTATTTTTGTATTCATTCATGAAGTCATCCAGTTCACTTTCTAAATTTATAATAATAGTTTGATTTTTTTCAATGATTTGAAGAAATTCTGACTTATCTTCGTGCAGTTGTAAATTTTCAGTCAAATAACTTTTCAAAGACTGTTCTAATTGAATTTTCTCTGTGGAAATATGTTCTGCTGAATTAACTTCTGCCGCCAACTTAGTTTGGACATCTTCGAGCTCCAGCTTCATTGATTTATTTTCTTCGATAACTGCAAATTTCTCCTGTAATAATTTCTGTGAAAATACATTGCATTTTTTAATCTTTTCTTGGGAATTGGTCAGCTCTGACTTCAGGGACTGAACATTCTCCTCTAAATTGACGGTGTTCTCGTTCAGTACAACTATTTGGGAGGTCTTAGATTCTAAATCTGTTTCCAAATTATCCAACTTAATATGGAGCGCATTATTATGGTTTTGTATGGCTAATGTTTCTTCACATTGAAGGACCAGGGTTTCTTGTAATGATACGACTTTTGTGGATAGTATATCAATCTTATCAGATAAAACAGAAACATTTTTCTGGACATTTGCACTTAATTCATCCTTCAATTCGATTTCCTTTGACAAGTGATTAATATCATTTTTACACTGAACAACTTCTTGTTCCAAGTTGTGATTTTTTTCAGTTAAAAAATTATTAGAATTTAGACTTATTAAATTAGCATCTTTTAATAATACCACCTCGTAGTTCAATGATGAGATTTCTGCAGAAAGCAGTTCTCTTTGTTCTGATAAAGTAGACAAAGACTGTTGGAGGTTAGATCTTTCAGTCTCTAATAATGTAATACAGTCTACTTTTATGGCAATTTCTGTTTCAGTGGCTATTAATTTTTCTACCAAAGAAAGAATTTTAATATCTTTCTTTTCCAACAAATCTTCACATTCTATTTTTTGTTTACTCAAATCGTCGACTGTATTTCCTAACTCATTTATTCTTTCATCATCTTGTAACAAGTGATTATTTAAACTGTCGTTGGTTTCAGTTAAGATAATGATTTCCTTCGACTTTGTTTCAATGAGATTGTTGGATGTCACAAGTTCATTTTTGCGAATTTGAAGTTCTTCTTTACAAATTTTTAAATCATTTTCGAGAAGATTTCCAACTTGGATCAACTTTTCAATTTCGGCCAATTGTTTGGATTTTTCTTCTTCAACAGTGATTAGTTTATTTTCTCTGTCAATTGCCAACTTCTTCAAATTGTTTATTTCATCAGAAAGTGATTGGATTTCAGAATTTTTCAAATCCACACTACTCAAATGTTCTTCGGTTAAGGTTTCGATAGTCTCAGCGTGAGAAGCCAAGTTCTTTTCACTGATCACAGTTAAACTCTCTATAGTCTCAAGATGTGAAGTCAAGCTCTTTTCAATGTTTAGTATTTTGCCACTCAAAGTTTCATTTTCCCTTGTCAAAATATCAAACTCCTTTGAAATGTTGTCTATTTTATTTTGTTTTTCTTCACACTGATTTTGGTAAAGTTCTTTTTGAACTTCCAAGGAACAAAGTCCTTTCTGCAGTTCAGCTTGATCATTTAAAACAGCTTCTAATTGAGCGTTCAACTCTGCAAGTTCATTTTCTTTCCCCAAAATCTCTTTATTGTGGCTGTCTGTATTATTTCTAAACTCACTTTCTAAAGCAGACTTTTCATCCGTTAACAACTTGACAGTATTACGAAATTCAGTTTCAACATATTCTTTCTCTTTGAGCAATGTAGAAGAGTTGTATTCCAATATTTTGATACTGTTATTCAATACATTAATAAGATCAGAATTATTTTTTAATTCAATCAGATGATTCTCTATGATGCTTTGGCTATTTTCTAAATCTTTTTTAATGTTAAGTTTTTCTTGATAAGTAATTTTGATTTCATTAATTTTCTCTGCCATTTCGTCATTGAGCTTGCAAAGCTGATCTTCTTGTTGCTTGGCCAGATCCTGTGCACAATTATTCTGTTCGACGAGTAATAAGATATCAGTTATCTTATCCTGTACTTCTTTCTGTGACGCATCTAATTCATGTTTTGTAATATTCACCTGTAATTCAAAAATATTTCCAATCATTAATAAAAATATTTAGCAACTGTTCAATCAAATACTATTTTTGTTTACAGTGATAAGAAACATGTTTTGTTAAAAATATGAATGAAATTCATTATTAACCCCTAAGGTGTGGGGCTGGCTCAATAGCAGTCAAGTTAAATTATGACTACCTCAAGGTGCACTGCAATGTGCAGTGTGTAGAGCTAGGTTTTAAAATTTGTAAACACATTTCATTACTGTCTATGAAAATTCCAAGGTAAACATGACAATATTTGTCTCCTAAAATCTATTACCATCATTATAAGCGAAAGATGTTGCTTGTGTAATGATGGAGAACTTAGACAGCAGAGGAATTGAACCCACAACGCCTGGGTGAGAACCCGACACATTTGTCAACTCGGCCACTGACCGGTCAAAAATCACCAGTTTACAAAACATTACTCGTCTTCTAAGGGTTATTAACTAACCACTTTTAATGAGTTTAATAAAATTTACAGTGTTAATACATAGAGTGCACTATAACATAAGTCCACTACATCAATCATCATTATAATACTAATATAAGTTATGTGGCACTTATCGGTATTCTAATGTTATTTATATGTATGTATCAATATTAAATCATATACATATGTACACATGAATAAATATACCCACTTCATTCTTCAGCTCAATATTGGACAAGGAGAGGTCCTGGTACTCCAGCCTAGAGTCGGCGTACTGCTGAGCAAGGACCTTCAGTTCATTGTGCAGAGTCTTCCTCTCATTCTGGAGATCAGTAATTTGACTGGCCAGCACAGTATTTTGAATAATCTGTTCTTTTAACTGAACATCAATAACTGCATTGCCCAAATTCTCTACTCCGAATGCTGGAAAGATAGAAAAAATTTATTAAAAAATAAACTATTAAAAAATAAACTATTAAAAAATAAACTATTAAAAAATAAACTATTAAAAAATAAACTATTAAAAAATAAACTATTAAAAAATAAACTATTAAAAAATAAACTATTAAAAAATAAACTATTAAAAAATAAACTATTAAAAAATAAACTATTAAAAAATAAACTATTAAAAAATAAACCATTAAAAAATAAACTATTAAAAAATAAACTACTAAAAAATAAACTATTAAAAAATAAACTATCAAAAAATGAACTATTAAAATTAAAATATTAAAAAAAGAAGCTATGAAAAAAATAAACTATTAAAAAATAAGCTATTAAAAAATAAACTATTAAAAAATAAACTATTAAAAAATAAACTATTAAAAAATAAACTATTAAAAAATAAACTATTAAAAAATAAACTATTAAAAAATAAACTATTAAAAAATAAACTATTAAAAAATAAACTATTAAAAAATAAACAATTAAAAAATAAACTATTAAAAAATAAACTATTTAAAAATAAACTGTTAAAAAATAAACTATGAAAAAGTTACCTACTCAAAATAAAGGAGGGGCCGATAAAATTGGAATTGTTTCTAAAATCTTTATAAGCTATTTATGTATATAAATGTTAACTGTTTTAAATCAAAAATCAGATATGTCTACAAGAGTAAAGACCAAAAAAAAAACTCTGAACGCAGTAGAAATGAGATCCCTGAGGGCATTTGTGCAATACCATGAAGAAGATTAAGAAAGGGGCGTTAACATGGTTTGGACAAGTAAAACAAATGGATAGATAGAAATGAACGTTAATAGAATATATCTTCAAATGAAACAATCAAAATTTGTTTTAACCGCATTTATTTTATATGGTATATACTTTGCCCTGGCAATGAAACAGTTGTTCCGAAACCGGTAGGCTTGAAAAATAAATGTGGTTGAAACAAAGATTGATTGTTTCATTTGATTATAATGGATAACCACAAAGTGATAGCTTCATACAATAGTATAGAATATATCTTCGTTTAGTATGCAATATGAATGCGACATGAAACACATTGTTCGGGAGAGATAAAAATCAAAACACATTTAAGCGGTATCGTCCTTGGAAGACGATAGATTGTACAAAAAAAAACAAACAATTTAACAAATTTTTTTATCATTTAAAATAATATGAACAAATCTCAAATGAAATATGAAACAGAAAAGAGACAAAAAATAAAATGGTACGGTCACACCTGGGACTCGAACTCAGGACGTCTCGGTCTATCCGGGACCTGTACTCTAACCAATTAAGCTAATGCCACCCCATCGCTCTCTGTCATTTTTATCATTATATAACGGAGAGCAACAAGATGGCATAAGCTCAATTGGTTAGAGCACAGGTCCCAAATAGACCGAATGGTCCTGGGTTAGAGTCCCAAACGCGACCATAACTTTTTTATTTTCTGTGTCTTTTCTGTTTCACATTTCATTTGAGATTTATTAATATTATCTTCAATGGTTAAAATAATACTATGTACAATGAGGTTCAATAATTTATTTCAATAAAAATTAAATTCAACAAATATTCAGCATTTTGCGGATGAACTTAGTCAGAGAAAATGATTACAAACGAAATGGCATCAAAATCTCACTTTCGGAAAAATTATCAAATTCGAAGTATTGCATACCGAATGACGATATGACGTGAAATGTGAAATCGAAGATTCCTCAAAAAGGCATGGCACGATCAAGAGAATCAAATACTTGGAGTAAGGGGGGGGGGGGGTCAAGAGTCGGAATAACAGAAGAGTGTGTGTCAGAGCAGAATATTGTGGCATGCGTCTCGAACTACCCCTGCATTTAATGGTGTGATGGTTATTAAGTCACCAATCTATTCTGTAGTTATTAGATATTATTCACGTACATGAGCTGAACGCCTTCTTGAGAGTGGATGTATCATCATCGCACTCGATACTCTCGTTCAACTGGTGCTCCTGTCGGTACTCTTCCAGCATCTTATTCTTCTCAGCCAGCTCTATCTTCAGACCGGATATCTGTGACTTGTCCTCGTCCAGCTTGGTTTGCATGGCATCTGTTATGTTCTCAAACTCCATGGCGCGAGCACGCCAGACCGTCAGCTCCTTCTCCACTTCGCCAACCTGGAACAAACATTGGAATATTGTTAACAATGGAAGGGCATTGTCACTACTTGCTATATCGAGTAGAAAGGGTAATAGATACTTCTAAGTTTGTGCTTCCAAAGTACATATACTCCAAAATCAAACAGAAGTTAAAAACGAATTATACCTTCTTCCTCATGGTCTCCCGGTCCTGCGTCGTGCTGGCTAGATCACCCACCACCTTCAGCAGCTCTTGTTCGAGTCCCGCCAGGTCCTTGCGTAGCTGCTGGGCCTCTGCGGCACCCCCATCCTGCCCGGAGGCCCCGCCTGTGCCTCCCTCCGTTCCCAGATAGCTGCCATTGTAGTAGGAGGATAGTTCACCCCGCAAAGCAGTGATCTCGCTCACTTGCAGGGCTTGCTGCTTTTCTGGGGGTATAATAAACTATTAGAAGATTGTATAGAAGAAAGCATTTTGTTGGTGATTGTGACGAATGCAGCGTTCTCGAATGTGTGCATCTTACAAAACAGTTATGACAGTAAAAAAAACCCACATAAAAATAATATCTATCCTATTACAAATAAATAATACACTTGCCCATTTCTTGAACCCTAGCCTCCTGTCTACGCAACTCCTCCTGCAGGTAAGTGCGATCAAACTTCTCTGTTTCCAGAGCAGCCTCCAGGTGCATCAGGCGTCTGGAGCGCCGGCTCTTACGCCCCGGGGGCGTCGCGGGGCTGCCTGCCCAACTGGGGGAACCTGAAGGGAGCATGGGGGAGCCTACCTCGCTGAGTGGCAACACTGAAAATAAATATGAACATAGAAATTTTGCAATATGGCAATGCATGGTTTGAAGCAATGAAAGCTTCATTTAAAAAATAATGAACTGTTTTCTCAATACAACAAGTCAATGTTTGACAGTATACAAGCATGATTCTGCTGCTGAGACCTCCGCTTTCATCTCTTTTTCTGTTACATGTGTTACTTATGGGAAAGGAGAAGTTACAACGAAGCTATCAGCGGTATAGTCAGGGCTTTTTTGGAAGATGCCGAATAGGACTTACATAACGACAGAGGAAAAGATGAAGTCGGGCCACAAACCCATGAAGAATAGACTAACTCTCGCACTGTGTGCCAATGCGAGTGGAGACTGCAAGATCAAGCCTCTGCTCGTATACCACTCGGAAAACCCCAGGGCCTTTAAGTCACATAGGATTTTAAAAGAAAAACTGCAAGTTATGTGGAGGGCAAACCCGAAGGCATGGGTCACTAGGCAGTTCTTTATGCAGTGGGTAAACCTGCAAGAAATATCTGCAGGAAAATAACCTACCCATGCAAGCCTTTCTCTTCCTTGACAATGCTCCTGCTCACCCACCGAACGTCGAAGATGACATCCTCGAAGAGTTCAAGTTAATCTACCACTCAACACCGCTCCTATCCTGCAGCCCATGGATCCACGGGTGATTTCTAATTTTAAAAAGCTGTACAATAAGCACCTGTTCCAGTGCTGCTTTGAGGTGACAGAGAACACAAACCTCACCCTTCGGGAGTACTGGAAGGACCACTTTAACATTGTGATATGCCTCAGAATTATTCATCAGGCCTGGCTGGGTGTTACAACGAGGACCTTGATCTGTGCATGGAAGAAGCTGTGGCCTGAGGCTGTAGCTGAAAAGACCATCAAAGGATTCGAACCCGAAGTGCCAGTGGAGGAGGAGATTGTGTCTCTGGGAAAATAGATGGGCCTGGTGGTGGATGAGAGATACGTGAACGAGCTCATCGAGGAGCACTCTCAGGAACTAAGGGCCGAGGAGTTACAGTGGCAACAGCAGCAAGAAATTGGTTTCGAGGAGGAGCCAGAGGTGGAGGAGGTTATCTCTACAAGCGAGATGAAGGAGAATCTTGGGAATGTGGGAGAGAGTTTCACAGTTCATGGAAAAGAAACACCGTGAAAAAGTTGCAACTGGTCGGGCATCGGAACTATTTAATGACACTTGCCTAACTGATTTCCGCAATATTCTGAAAGGGGTGAAGAAACAAACCTCCTTGGACAGGTTTTTTTTTAATCCGGCGAAAAAGGCAAAGACCAGTGAAGAGAAAAGAAGTGACTAAAATTAAGCATTCAGTAGCATTTAAGTTGTGTGTAAGTTGCATTTAATTGACCAAAATACAAATACACTATAAAACCAGTTTATTTCTTTACATTCTCTTTTATTATGTTTTTATACAATATTTGTCATTTATAAATACATTTTTCTTTTTCAAAAACACGTAACAAGAACAACTGGGGTGGCATTTTGAGGGCTGGAACGGATTAATGGCATTTCAATGGAGAAAATTGCTTTGAGATACGAACAAGGTTACGGGACGAATTAAACTTGTATCTCGAGGTATCACTGTACTAGGCCTAATTCTCAATTTGACACGGAATTAATAATTGGTTCCTTAGGCCTTGCATTCATATTTCTAAAGCGCGGCACAATAATTACGGCGCGAATACTAATGGGCGGTACCGCAGTCACCAGAGGTATTGTTGTATTGTGCAGTACTCCGTCTAACGTATAGTATCTCGCCTCGTAATCTATAAAAGTCCATAGAACATCGTTTGCACATTCTCCAGCATGCAAACTACCGCAAGTCACCTAGTCAGTAATTCTGAGTTCATCCATATTCAATATCAGTCTGTATTTCCTAATTCAAAGAAATAACAAAATATATTCCATATTCAGTGACTAAGTCTCTGGTCCGTCGAAATCGAGTCTGTCCGTACTAGGTCCACAGAACGCAAGTTAGTCAAGTTATTGCAAGAAATCAATCAGAAGTTTCTAATTCATTCCTATTCAATGCCCGCGACGAATCCGTTTGTCGTTAGTCCCAGCGTGGCCACTCCGTCATTTTCAGTAGTCCACCGAGAATTTCCAAAGTAATCAGTAGATAATAATCTTGGAGTGCATCGATATTATATTTGATCGATAGTAGGGTGTTATAACAAGTGATTTCGTAATTCATTTTCTGTAGTTGAGCATCAGTCACTCACTTTTAGTTGAGTTTTGTTTGGCGAGTAACATTACGTTTAAAAATGAAATCATTATTACTACATTGAGGGGTGAATACATTTATTTATTGTATTATTTATAATTTAATTTAATGAGATTATTATTTATGTGTTGTTTTATAAGCTATTTCCAATACTAGGGCAATTTACAATGCTTTTAATGAATTAAATGAATAATTTCACATGACATGGGGAATCAGACTGAATCGGTTCACTACTCCGAATGAATCTGCCCATGTCTAGTGTTAAAGCTTGCATACATGTCTATAACCGATCCACGCATAAACTGTCTAAAATTAAACTAAATTAGCGTATTCACCAGCCATAAAAAAAACAGAAAAGGCGAATGATTTAAAAAATCAAAGCCTGGCTCAAAGAAATCAAAGAGGAGTTATCCAGCATCTTGATAAAAACAGCTTAAAAACAATCAGTTTTTAAATTTAAAAAAAACCTAGTCTGACTCTCAGCACAGGAACCCCTAGTGGGGAGGACTAAGAAAAACATTACAAATTGTCTTATTAGCTTTGTAAAATTTTATTACCTAAATGAAAAAATATGTATTGAAAATAAAAATTAAATAAAAAAATTTAAAAAGGGGATTTCACAGAGATCGGAGAGAAGTGTGTGTGGCCTGATGAGTGACATGGTTTAAAAGTTTTGCTACAGTTTTGACCATAGATATCATAAGTTAGACATCACTATGCCCATTTACCAATTAAAATAATAATGTCATGTCATATTTATGAAGATTATGAATTACTTATGTATGAACAGTGCAAATTTAGATAGTTTATTTGCAATGATTCGTTCAAAAATTAAGTAATACTGATTTTTAAGTGTCTATTCTTTGCTTTTGATTTTCCACAAGCTGTCGGTGGGGTGCGCACTCAAACGCTTACGTGTAAAGGCATAGCGCACCGGTCACTGAGAAAAATCTACCTGTCGGACTGACGGAAGATCTGAGCGTTCGGACTGCAGTGTGGTGAAATCTTGATTCCGAAGCATATGTGTAATGTCTGCTAATGTATGCAGGCAGACTGTCATAATATAGAAAGATAATTTTTTTTAAATTTTCTATTGAACTTACCCATCATGGTTTCCTTTATATTCTTCTCGGTGATATTTTCATACTTCATCAGACTGTTGGCGAAAAACATGATGGCCTTTTGGTCATTGGGGTTCAACTTTTGACACATGGCTCCCCGGACACCAACATCTTTAGTTTTTATGCATGAGTAATGCAGCAGCAAAGAGGCAATTATCACAGACTGCTCTTCGTCCAGTTTCTCCAAGATGGCGTGCCCATTGAAATCCGGATACTCTCTTTTCAGAAATGACATTAAAACAATTGAATGGTGGTTTGAATCATCGGTTTCCCCATTCTCAAGGTTGTCTAAGTGGTTAATGAGTTGATAAAGTATTCTAATATCTAAATCTCTGCTACTGGTAACTTTCAAATTGGGTATCGTCAAACAGTTCACCTGAAAAATTAACATAAAATTTAAATGTTTGTAATTTTTTTTCAATTCGTTTTTATAATGTGAAGATACTCAGTCCATTATGTATAAAACAATGGATTTGGAAAAACTTACAATGTTGAAACGAGTTTAGGTATATTATAGAATTAAGAGTTGAAAATGTGGGTGCAGTCGTTAGTTATTGAATTTGTACAACTTACCCAATGAACGATTATTTTACTCCACTTATCTTGCTCCATGGTAACTTAACAATAAGCACAAACTAGCTAACAATTAACATATTCTAAGACATCGATTATATTATTATTATAGCGTTATTGCCACTAAAGTAGATGACAAGCAACGGTCGCATAGATATACCACCCTCATCAGTTCGAGTGTTTGATTTTGAAGTTTGAACGACAACGGCACAAACGGTTTTCAAAATATCGTTTTTTTTAGGGTTGCTATTAAAAAATATAGTGAGGAGTTAGGGAGGTACTGGCAATAATAATTACCATGAGTGCTAATAATCCTTCCACACGAACGGGTGGCCCAATACTAAAAAAGCCATGGCGTCGAAAGGTTCGACGACATGGCTTTTTTAGTATTTAGCCTATCAACTTTAGGAAAAGACGACCGGATGGTAGAACTTTTCGACTCCATGGCTTTTTTAGTATTGGGACGCCCGCTTGTGAGGAAGCATAGATATACCACTGTTGAAGCATGGTATGTATATCTATGTGTAGAAATTACTTATAGGAGTGCACTCACTAAAAATATGGAACCGTTTTCATTTCGATTTGATTACATTGACCCTGTATTTCAGTAATTTTTAGTAATGGTATCTCTCGGTTTATCTTATCAGAATTTCTGAGGAACGAACTCTTCACTCGCTACTGGAGACACTGCGCAGAAAAATCCCACAATGGACTGCGTTGCAAACCGTTACCTTAGGCTGCTCTCTGACGGTCCGGTGAGAAATGAACATTTCAGCAGCCTTAGTTTAGCAAACTTGACTTTTCTGTGCAGTGTCTGCAGTAACGAGTGAAATGTTCGTTCCTCACCGGACCGTCAGAGAGCAGCCTTAATTTCTCTTTTAGCGAGCAGAGCAACTGAGACACCGGGCCATGTCGGCAACCCGATTGTTTATTTTTTGTATTGAAAATTTTGTTTTGGAAAAGCAATACTTTTTGGGTAAATTTTTTTTTTAAGAAAGACAAATATTCCCTGGTTACGAATAACCTGACAATATTTGAAAATCTCCTACTACTATAACAGTAAGCGGAAGGTGTTGTTTGTGTCGTAATGAAGGACTTAACCAACCGAGGAATTGAACTTAAAACGCCTGGGTGAGATCTAAACGCGATGGCAACTCAGGGACTGACCTTTTTTTTAAATATTTTTCGTTGTTATAAAACAATTTATTTTTTACAAACGCCAACCAGTTTTAACACTTTACTTATTCCTTTTATTATCAAGGCACACGGTATAAAAATAATAATTAACATGAATTATAATAACGAAGAAAATAAATGACAAGTTAACGATTGCATTATTAGAATTCAAGCAAAATAATAGGATGCATTTAAATGTAGTTGAAAAATAGCCGTGCTTTCTTAGCAACTGCTAACTCCTTTGATTTATTACTGATATTATAACGGATAGACATCATATTTTAACCAGATCTCAGCTTGCATTATATAACTAAAAGTAAAAACGTAAACAAATCATCTTTTGTATAACAGGTTTTTCTGTCCTATCTACAACTACCATGATAAATGCATGAAACGAGCATGGTATGGTGAAAATTGTAATTATGCAAAAAAAAAGTCAATTAAAAAATGTATATATTATATTGTATAAAAAGTACTACAATTTTTCCCTGATGAAATCGTTTAAGGGGGAGGAAGCGCAAACAGCATTATCACTGTGTGTTGACTACATTTCCTAGAAATAAAAGTGAATTATTGGAGTGTATGAAACGTTCGTTATATTTATTCTAAAATTACAAGACGCACTTGCTGCCTCAGACCAACGTACAGGTAGGTCACTTCAGATTCAAAATAATAATTTGGCGGGTACCTACCTATATTTTCCTTGAGGTCGTCAGAATAATAATTTTTGAGGACAAAGAATATTGTCAGATGTTAAAAATAGAATAATGAATTTGCAGTCTCAGTAAGGATAAATTATTTTCTTGTACCTGAAGAATAAAATTTCGCAATGTAAAACACCATTTCTTCTTCTGAAACTTCTACTTGTAAAGACATTGTTTTTTGTGAATAATTTGAAAAGCTAGATCCAAGGCATCTTTTTCACTTCAGAGAAATTGACTCTTTAACCCAGTGATTGCATAAGATAAATTGCTTATTGAATGAAGGAATGAAGCCACTAATGTATGTATCAACTGATTTCGCTTGGCTCAAGCGTCGTCAGGGTAAAAGATAGACTGAAAAATTGTTTAATACGGGCGTAATATATTTAAAAAGATACAAACCAATTAAATTCCATTTTGAATTCAACTCCTTTTCGGCTCTAGCCACATAATACAAACATGTAGGTACTCAAATTTCATCAGAATGACAATGTGATAATAGCTGATGGCCGTCTTGAATATAAAACTTTAAAAACTTCTTATTATTATTTGCCAGTCTGATGACAGCGACGGGATAAAACCAGTCCGGTTAAAATAAATTACCATTACCTTAGCGAGCGGGCTTAAATATAAGATTGCCATCAGAAAGTGCTGCTAGCACATAAAACACAGTTTGCAATTCTTTGAAATAAAAATAAATAAAAGCCCTACAGTAGTAATAGGCAGTCCGCTCACTGGGTAGAGAAGATTATCTCCACATTTATGCATCTCTAACAACAGTTGACACCGGAAGAGGGAGAAATGTTCCCTGGCACTGCACACAAAATTTTTCAATACGATTTATCTAAAGTTGAGTCAATCTAAAGATGAACCACTAGATGATCTCTTATTGGGAGACACGCCAAAGACGTGCCAAACATTTGTACATGGTTTACAATAAATTGACGCAAAAGATCTTTTATGACTCGTTCCTGCATTCAATAGCTTGACTTGTCGGCTTTGTTTTATCCCTTCTACAACATGCACCTCTTCAAGACACAGGTTCCCTCTTTCAATTCTTTAAAAACATTCATAAAGATAATAAACCATCTTTACAGGAAAATCATTTTAAAGAGCACACATTTGAATGTATTTGTGCACGCCAATAGTGGTTCAAATTAGTTTGGAATACTAACTAGCCCGCAGTCCCCTCTTATCCCTGCAGTAGTCCCACAATACAACACACCACCACACAAGCAAGAATCTCTTTAAAATGGTTCTACTATACATACTTACTGTCTTTGTTACACAAAGGAAATTGTCTGTCTTGCTCAAGTGTGGTGAACGTATGTCCAAAAGTATGAAAGGGACAATCGAGTATGAAAGAGACAGCATAGCCAGGTAGTTCCCCTACCTTTCTTCTCCTCCTCAATACCTTCAGCCTCACAACATACCCCAATGATGCCAGTCTCGCTGGCTCCAGATGGTTGGGAGCAGTTGGGGCTCTTGTTTGGTATTACATAAAAAATAAATAAAAAAGCACAACTTATGGAAACATAAGTGTAGGACAGGTTGTCTCGTCCTTCTTCATACCTTGTAACATTACAGCAGTGATAATTATGCCAACATACGAGTTTGATTCATCACCACACAAACCCCAATATTATTGGAGACAGCACGTTTTGGTGTTAACTCCATCATATCATCGGATGAGTTGACATTGCATCTGGGTCGCACCCGGGCATTGTTGGTTCAATTCCTAGGCTGAATAAGCCCTCCATCACGACACAAGCAAAATCTTCCACTTACTGTGATGGTAATAGATTTTCATAAAAAGAGTTTTTTATAAAAAAATAAAAATACATATATATATATATTTTTTTTTTTTTCAGAATAAGCTAACACATTGTGAATTGACATGATGTATTAAATAAGAAGTCACTTTGTTTTTAATCCACTTTTATTTATAAATAAATAAAACTTTGTTTTTAATCCGCTTTTATTTTAATAAAAGTGGATTAAAAACAAAGTGACTTGTTATTTAATACATAAAAATATATATTTGACGATCATCAAATCGGCGAATCAATTCGAATTTTAACAACATGTCTGTTAGGTTAGATCAAATGGTTTGGTTGGTTTAACTGGGCCATCCATTTGATTAATTTCAAATGTGATGGAGTTTGAAATACTCCAGCCTAAAAGCAATATATTAATTGTTTTTGTGTTTAATTCGTAGAACTTCATTTAATTTTTTTTAAAATTAATGTAAATCAAACTTAATAATGGCCTTAAACGCCGAAACAGCTGTCACAATAATAACAACTAAAAATACTTGCAGAACTTAATAATAACATTATTAAATTTGATTTACATTAAATTTAAAAAAGAAAAAACTAAAAGCAATAGTCAGGAGATACTCCTTTGTCCACTTTAGCGATAATTCACAGTAATGAATAGACTGGTTCAACTATACGACTAAAGGCCTATTCACATCTACCGGCATCATGCAGTAGCCACGCAGTGGCAGGCACGGCACAGAAGGGAGTATTGTTTGTATGTGTTTATAGATAAAGTAAGTAACTCATTTTGCCGAGCCTGCCACTTTACGTGTCTGCACTGTGTATGTGTTTATAGATAATGTAAGCAACTCATTTTGCCGAGCCTGCCACTTTACGTGTCTGCACTGTGTATGTGTTTATAGATAATGTAAGCAACTCATTTTGCCGAGCCTGCCACTTTACGTGTCTGCACTGTGCGGTGCCGGTAGATGTGAATCGAACTTAATACTTGTGCCACTGAAATATTGAAAATAGAATAGGGTTTAGCAAATAATATACCAGACTAGGAAAATAGATAAAGTCATACATTTGTGGTTAATAATCATGTAAAACTCTTCATTGGCAGTCGAATTTATGAATAAATTCCATAGCGGGTACTGTCCTCTCTATCTACGAACAATGTATACTTTAAAACTAATTTTTATGTCAAATCAACGAGTCTCTTGAAGAAATGTTTATTTTTTCTCATTAGCATGCAGAGGTACCATTGTGTTATGATATTCTGATTAACCATTGTGCCATTTTTCCACACGGGTAGGCAAAGGATAGTAAGAGTTCACATTCATACAACACCTAATCTTGTTATTACAATTTATCATTTCACCCAATTTAAGTCTTTTTTTAATAAACGAAACAAACATTCCTGGGTTATGAATAACATGACAATGTTTGAAAATCTACTATTACCATCACACTAAGCTGAAAATGTTGCTTGTATCGTGATGGAAGGCATAGCCAGGCGAGTAATTGAACTCACGATGCCTGGGTGGGAATCCGAAGTGACGCCAACTCAGTCGCTGACCGGTCTTCATTTTGATTCATGACTTTCTAGGGTGTCACTAACTTCTATTCACTCGGACATCTCACACACCCCTTTCTCTGTCCATGCACTCTACATGCCCGAACCATCTGCAGCCCATTTCTTAATCTTGTTCGTTTACATCAACCTTGCATTCTATTTGGATCTCCATACTCGTATTCCGTTATACAGGGTTTTAGGTCACATACGCCACAGCGAACTCATTCTACATTCGGTAAACTTTTGTCCTTGTCAGTTCTGAGCCTAACTTATGTCACACATCAGAGTTGGTATCAGAGCATCAGTGCAGACAAAGATTGCTACTCAATCACGTAGTATAATTACAACCTAGATTGATGGTTTCAAAACTACAAGAAACTATGTGTACCAATCTACTGTGTTCTAAAAGTTCAACAAGGTAGAATATTAAAATCCACTAACCTTTAAGTTATATAATATAAGGTTTATTAAAGCTTTAATAATTAAAAGCACCTTTAAAATCCACAAAATATTTTTTAAACAAAATTTAAGGAAGTAAGCACATTGTTATCTTTCACGGGTGGGAGAATTGACTCAATTACACGGATAATTTAAAAAAATTAACACAAAACCGCTTTATTCTGTTAAATATTTTGTTGGTTAGTAAACTACAAAAGGATCATAATAATTTCCAAAAAAGGGATTTAAAAAATATGTACTCAACACTAGTACTTATTACGGATTTTAATTAGTTATTAAATTATACAAAAAAAAATAATTTCCCACCAGTCACAATAGTTATTCTGGCGTGCGGAAGTCGGAAATATAGTCTATGAAAGTTTCTTGGCTTTATGATACAGCGTATCCACAACCTTGCTCATGTGGTGAATAGTCTCAAGGGCTGTCTCGTAGGTTTTGTCTACAGCCGCTTCTTCAAACACTATGAGCACTCCCTCGCCCTGGTCCAGGATTCCGTTGAACTTCTTGTCTAAAATCATTTGGGATAGTTTCTTTTCTACCTGCGGCACCTGCAGCTTGATACAGCTGCTCACATAGTCCACTTCCACTCGGCTGTACGGCTCGATGATACGACACAGGTTCTGCTCCAGCATGGTGTCGTACAATGTCCCCAAGTGGGCGCGGACAATTACATCTTCCTCCAGCTCCTTCTTGTAGGTCTTCAGACCCTGCTGGAAGTCTGCCAGGGACCTCTTGTGGGAGGCCTGGGCCACACTCTTCATCGCATCGATGTCGGAGCCTGCGTACTTGAGGGCCAGCTTGCCGCTGATGATTTGTTGAACGTCTTCGGGTTGATTTAACATAATTTTAGATAAAAGCATGTATTTTAAAGCTGTAAGTGCCTTCGGGCTCTCTACACTATCGTAGCCTTCGAAAGCTTCGTAAAAGTATGAGTAAGCAGTTTTGAAATCTCTCTCGTCGGCAGCGTGAAGGATGCCGGACTGGAGATCTAGGGCGGCCTGCATCTTGGGGGGGCAGTAGATGGCATTGGCGGTGGTTCTGGCGGAGGTCAGGGCGGCGCGGGCTTTGGGCAGGTTACTTAGAGCATGATATGTCTTACTCTCCAGGAGTTGCACTTCGACGAGTAGATTTTTGTCATCCAGCTTTTTCAGCTCTTTTAAAAGAGTGCCACCCAGAGCCAGAGCTTCGGAGAACATGCCGGTATCGAAATATAGGGCGACAAGACGAGATTCCAGCGACTGTCGTAAAAATGTTCGCTTTTCTTCTTTGGCCCATTCTATGCATTCTTTACACAATTGAACTTCAATTCCTATGCCAGCTTCAAGGTCGAGGAAAAAGTCCACAAGAGAGCGAACCAATTTTGCGGCTTTCGCTTTGCTGATCACACTTAAAAACGGTCTTGTCGCTTTAATGAGTTCAGCGAGCTCCTTGGCCTTTCCTTCTTTCTTGTATAACTCACCTAAGCTGAGGATCTTCTGTTCCTTTTCTTTGATGATCTCTTCGTCATTTTGTTGCATTTCTTCATCGGTAACAATTTTATCCAAGAAATGAAAACCATCATCTCTTTGTGTGGTAGCACGAGAAGTATCAAACATTACGGCACCCGCCATACTTTAGCCCACTATAATCGCTCAGTCATCAACGAATATGAACGGCAATGTCACTACCAAATGCGCAGACAAACACAGACGCGAAGATGACGCTAACATTGCTAAAAGTTCCTACTCAGCTGATTCTAAAAGCTGTTTCAAATGGCTTAAGCTATTTGAGTGCAGCAGGTACGCATCAGTACTCACCCAATAAACAATTTGTGTTTATGTATGGCAGCACTAATGTTTATTATAGTCAGCTGTCAATGCTGTCATTTTACAAACTACAAAAACGAAAACATTATTTCGAGTTTCCGCAGTTCGTAATATTATAAATATTTATCGTATTATCATAATTTACTTCGTAAAAAATATATATGAGGTGAATTTATAATTTTTACTCGATAGCAATATTATATTAGTAACTAATTAATGTGAACATCAACAACTTACGTAACTTATATTAATCATAATAAAATTGTGAAATGGAACTTCAACTTGATCAAACAAAGAGGTCTTATATGCGATTTTTTTTGTTACAGATCTCAAAAGTATCTGGGTATCACAAAATCTTTTCTATGGCCTGATAAAACAATCACGGTGCATAAAAATTGTATATCAAAATATCAGTATATGATTGAATTGAAAGTAAGAATTAGAATCATAAGACTTGCCTACCCGAGTCGTTATATAAATAGTTCATTATACTTTAAATCAGGCATGGGCAACCTTTTAAATTATCTCGGAAAAATCGCATTCTTCAGAACTCTGTCAAGAAACCATTCCTTTCAACTTTTTACGTGCTCAAAAACTGTTTTTATGTCCCTTGCTCAGGCTATCAACTTTTTCTCAATCTCTAAGTCAACCGCGACCATAATCAGATTAAGAACCCCTCGTCTCCGGAGTAGCGCTTAAGCAAAAGTGTCTACTAATGTGATTCTCAAGAACTCGAATAATTACAAAAAGGAAATATAAAAAAAATAACATTGTCATAAAAGAAGGGGTACAGAGGAAGATTAACAAGAAACGTTAGAAATTCCAACACTGTTTTTTAAGGCGACATTCGGCAGTTATTGTCAAGTTTTTAAGAGATTTTTAGTTTTGGTTAGTTTTTCCTTTTTTTTTCAATGTTCGAGGTTTTGAAGTCACTTAACGACTTTTGGTTTGATCGAAACTAGACACGTTCGCAGGCCGGATCAAAATGTGTCACGGGCCGTAGGTTGCCTACATGCTGTTTAAAGAATGCTTTTTTAATGAATGAACTGTTCATTTAATGTTCAGAGATTATATATTTCATCTTTTATCCTGACTGATTGTAGCGTTGCTATGAAGTACTCGACGTTAAGGAGAGTAGCGACCAGGAGACAATCAGGAAGGCATACATTGACCTGGCTAAGAGATATCACCCGGATTCCGGCTCCCCGGAGGCAGATTCTGATAAATTCAAGGAGATTGAATATGCCTTCAGATTCCTCAACAGAAAAAATGCCCAAGACAGATGGGGTGTTGACAATAGGAAAATAATTGAGGAATTCAATATTAAGGTAATTTTATAATGTGTAGTAAATTATTGGATACACAGTGAAACTCTCTTGTAAGGTTTTTAAAGCACTGGCATACAGTCCATTAAGGCTGAAAAGCTGTGCTTACCCTGAGAAAAATGAACCATTGGAAGTAATTGTAGAAAAATTAACAAAGGTAACATATTTTTAATCAAAATGTATTTTTTCCATGAATTTAGTAAGGAACTTGTACGCTTATTTATCCAGTTGGCCATAACAATCATCGGAAGATGATAATAACATAGTCATTTTCAAATAGTTAATGCACATTTCATGCCTGAACATGAAAATACAGTCTGCCTTTGGTCATGCCTGAACATGAAAATACAGTCTGCCTTTGGTCATGAACAATGCATGCCATTGTTTCAAAGGACCAGAAAAAAAGTCTTACGAGATAAATTATGTCATTTTTTAATTGAATTGTATTTTAAGTGAATAGTATTTACATAATGTAATACATTAAAAGTAAATTGTTTTGTTATTTTCATCACAGCATACAGCTGCCCAGCACCGACAGTACCTGAACTTCGATGGTGTGGGGTTAGGCACTCCATCACAGAGGCAGAAGCAGTGGACGAAGAAGAGGGCCATCGACGCCGCTAACAACGTTATGGAACACCGCGTCTCTAAGGCCATGGCCGGGGAGGGGGCGCTGCTCGACAAAAAAGATATCAAGCAAAAACACAAAATCAAAACACAGTAAACATATTAACGGGAGAGGGACGTCTGAGAGTTATTATTTATTAATTCAAAATAATGATAATATTATTGTGTAGTACGATAAACATGGTGTTTTTGAAGAGAAAAATATTTATTACTTTTTTTTTAATTTGCATGGGCATTCATCAAAATATAATCAGAAAAATTACACATTTTTGACCGTTCTACGCATGTTTTACAAAAACATTTAAGAAGTGGAATATCCTTAAAAAATGCTGTGAAGGTTTTTCTGTAATTTGTCGATAAGATAAATTTAAAAAAAAGAACAGTGTGTGGCTTAAATTTTTTTATGAACACTACGTAACTTTAATATATTATTTTTATTTTTGTAATGCGGAATACAAATCTTTGGTTATGTTTATTTACAAAAACGCAACGATAAGGGATTAAAAATACTTAATCATTTACAAACTTCAATAAGTTATAAAAAATAAATTGATTAAAAGTACTTTTCTCCACTGTAAAAATCATATTTGTATTTTAAATATTTTATAAAACATACAATGGGACAGTCAGAAAAAGTAAAATTTCTGATTAGATTTTAATAAATACTAAGCCTATGTAAATTTATTAAATATTTTTCTATTTAAAAACATTATGTTTATCGTATGGCGTAATAATACTACCATTATTTTGAATTAATAAATAATAACTCTCCGACGTCCCTCTCGCCCTTAATGGTTTCATAGTATTGTCACAGGAAAGCGATACTGCTGACAATCATTAGCTACAAGCATACTTTTTGTTGATTTAAATGGATCTAATGGTTCTGCAAAGTTACAAAGATTCTGATTCTAGTTAAATACACAATTCATTTTCTAAATTCAGATACAGACGTTTTTGAATTTTAGAGCTTCCAGTAGTATCGCCTTCACGATTCAGTATGTATTAAGTATTTTCTAGTTTATAAAATCAAAACCTTCCTAATAAGAAGCTTTCTATCATATATTGCAATCAGTGGGGATCGTTTTGGAGTTCAATCGTAGGCTAAAAAAGGGAAAAATCCCTCCGGTTGGAAAAAATATTACTCAGAATTTCCCCAGAATGTCACCGAAACCAGAATATATTACCACTAATGTTTATTTTTTCCAACCTCAAAAATCCTCTAGATATATGTAAAAATCCTGTTTTGTTCTTTTTCATATTTTTCTTTAGATCTAAAGAAATATCATCAAATCACTACACCAGCAATTAGTGACCTAGCAACAAAATACAATTCGCGATTCATTAAAATGTCTGTGGCTAAAGAATACAATATCGCAAGTAAAAAAATTGTAACTGCAAAAATCACAATTTATGCAAGAAACAGTTCATTTTTTTGATATAAAAAAGTAACATCTAACAATTTTAATAACACACGAAAATCACAAAAAAAAATCTGTTCGACTTGCAAAATGCAAAATACTATGATTCTTGCAAAAAAAAAAAAATATATATATTTAAATAGTTCCACTTCATGTGGTCTAATATAAACTTACACATTTTTACATTAAAATTTACCTGCATTCTAAAACTTATTACAAACATAATTTTTATACCCTAAATATGTCTAGGTACATTTTTTATTTAACCGGGAAGTAAGCTATACATTTAATGCCTTTACACAGTAAACAATTTTGTGTGTGGGTCGGTTATTCCCTATCTGTTATTAATTCTTATAGTTGCTGCGTATCCGGACAGATAGTGAAGACTCAAGGTTTGTATGTCTACGATCTAGCGCCACTAGTATGTTTTGTATGAATTTTTTCTTATGATAGAAAGTTCTGCATGTGCTGAATTCATAACGCACATATGGGATTCATTTCGGAATTGCCCCTGGACATTAGGTACCATTCGACTATTGATTTTTTTAGCACGGAATTTGAATGGTGCGCTATTTAAAGTGTGATAAAATTATTATACAAATTTCTCTTATTTTCTCATTTTTTTATGAGAGTTCACTTCACAAACGCTCTTTAAAGTAAACCACCACTGAATGCAATACACTGAACAATTGTTATTTTTGTTAGATTTTAGTTTTCATAATATGTACATAATAATGCTATTGTGTAGTTACTATTGGTACCTGGCGTTCACCCTAGTTTCAACACTATTTTTTTAATTTTTTTTTTATTTGAATACCGCACAAGAGTCCCAACTGCTCCCAACCGTCTGGAGCCAGTGAGACTATGGCATTCCCAATTGGGGAATGTTGTGAGGCTGAAGGTATTGGGGAGGGGAAGGAAAAGGGGAAGAGGGAGGTGGGGAAATACCTGGCTATTCAGATCTGGTCACCAAACACGGCTAAAAGCCATTTCAAGCAACGTTTCAATTCGAATGGTGGTCTTTCACCAGGGCGATACTGAGAGTATCTTCCACTCTGGAACGTGCGCAAATATAATATATATTATTTTTAAATGAATCAATTGTGAAACAACACAAATTAATTAAATAAAAACTACTTTCGCATGCCGGGATTTGAACCCGCGACCTTCGGATTCGTAGTCGAGAGCCTTACCCCTCGACCTTATGGAACAATTGAAAGATATTTAAAGTCTTATGGAACAATTGAAAGATATTTTAAAATTCCTGATGGAAATTATGTTGTATAGTCGAAAACAACTTCATCGACCTAGACATTCTAGACTGAAAAGCTGCCCAATTTATATGCCATGACAGAACTTACTGGTAGTTAGAAGTAATGATAATTTTTCTGCTTTACGGTTAAGATTTAATCATGTTTATGGTTCTTTTCAGGACTGGTTTTGATCGCCTGGTTGAAGATCTCATACAAGAAGCAATGTCCAAAGGTGAATTCAGCGACTTGCCTGGATCGGGTAAACCACTCTCATCCAATCAAAATATCAACCCCTATGTTGATTTTGTAACTTATAAAGTCAATCAGGTAAACAACACATACAAAAAATATTTTACAAACTATATTCCTAAGAAAAATATTTTTTGATTGTGTATTTTTATTTGAAGGTTTTGATAGACAGCGGTTTTACCCCTCAATGGATATCTCTGCAGAAAGAAATAAGACATGATGTGGAAACATTTCGATCAAGTCTTTTTACTGACCGAAGCCTGCTGGGTCCTTTGCCATTGACTCCTCAAGACGAACACACCTGGGAACTCTATTTGGGGAAACACAAGTCAATGGCTGACAAAATTAATTCTAAAATCAGTAATTTTAACCTTGTTGTCCCCATCCTCCAAAAACAAATGTATCCCATTTCTTTAAAAAAGGAGGCTGAAAAAGTTTTACAAAACGGTAAAGATAAAACGCAAATAGTTAGGACAATTAAAACAGCTCATCAAAATACTGATAGCAGTCAACAACCAAGTTTGTTATCTATTGTTTTTTCTATTTTTAAATAAAAAATAGTGTAAATTGTGTTAAATGTGTAAAAAAAATTACTTTCTGTATATGACGATGTTTGTCTTTCTGCAGTGCAGTGATGTATAAACTTAGATTATTAAATATGGGTATTTTTATTTTGTATTCCAACGCAAAATCTTATTTTCTTATATTGTCTTTGAAGACTTGATAAGACTATTGGAGTGAAGTAAACATAATGTTATTGCTGAGTTTGTTTGTGAGACATTAAATATTTAGTTTTTGTATTTTGTGAAAACGATCTATTCTATCGATGTACCGACTATAATATTTACACCTGTGTCACTATTATAATTTAAATTTTATGTATACAATATAATAAATAAATAAAATAATTCTAATATTTGCTAAATTGAAATGCCATTGCTACTGATCACTGAAGTTCTCTATCTGAAATTTTTTATGGTTCCGGAAACCTCCAATCACAAGATGGACTTAGAAATGTTAGTGTCTCATATGGAGGTTCTAGTAGTTTTTGTTATTGTTTTTGAACAGTTCCATTAACCTTTTTTTTGTAATATAGGATCACTCTCATTGTAACATTCTTAAATTTAATCATAGAAAGCTTTAATTTGTCAATAGTTTAAATTAACTGTTGAATGTCTTAATATAATAAAGAAATAAAGAAGAAAAAGAACAAGAAACTCCAGTCCATTATTTTTCTATATATTTTTTAAATTAATATTAACGATCTAACAATAAGGAACTCCCGTTCATTTTTTTAATTTTTTTTTTGTTGATGTTGACATGTTAACTTAATTTTCTGTTTTTAATTTTTTTTTTTTAAAGTTCGTTTTCATGGTTAAAATAATTGTTAAAGTTTCAATTTTTTAAAGCCCACAAAAAGGCACGAAATGTATGGCTTGTTGGGTGTGACGTCACACGAGCCAGTCGGATTAGCCAGTCAATAGGCAGTAATCGATATTGTATGAATTTCATACAAAACTTCGAGAACTTTATACTCAAATTTAACTGCTTTTAATTGAAGGAGACATTGTAGAATATCAGCGTCTCGTTACTAATGTAGGTGAATTGTACCAAAGTGTAAAAATACATTCATATCCGCAACTAATTAACAATTTATCAGCGTTCAAAGAAAGTCTATAGCTCACTTTTTAAGAACTAGCTTAAAATCAGAATCGCTTGCGTTAATAGCCTCTTTCATTTTTCTGCGCATGCGCAGAAAACAGACGCATGCGCATTGCGCATCTGCGGACTTCAACAGTCCGTGATGTGACAGCAGTAGACAGATATTAACTTGAATGTGTTGGATAAATTGAATAGGTTTGAAATATTGTTGTAACTTCAATGGCTTGAAATAAAAATAAATATATTATGCATTGTAAGAAATAATAGGTTATCATTAGAAATCCCCCGCTTCCAGAATAACTGAAGAAATAATCACCAAAGTGCCAATGACATTGTTGTTGGAAGGGGTATAGATTATTATTGCGTAGACAAATTCGTTAAAATTGGTATCAATTTTCAAGCAAAAACTCTCAACTAGTCGCAATAAACAAACTTAATGATTTTATGAGCGAAATGAAACTGTAAACAGCGAAATTATAAGCCAAAAGCATGATAAACAGCGGAAAAAGATCTTATCTGGTTATAGTTGGTCTCAAAAACGGCACGTGTGACGTCAGAAGCAGTGGTACCAACAGAACATGGTGTTTTGATGGTACAGTTTTTAATTCACTTTTATATAACGATTTATAAAATCTACCTTTAATTATATACAATGAAAGTTATATATTCAGAATCGGCATTTGCGGGGCTACCGGAGACATCTAGTGGTCGAACTAGGTAATGGTCGACACTAGCGCCAGGGAACTAAGGCAAGATATGACAACCAGCCACAGGAGGAGCTGGTCGTCGAGACAGTGGACGTTAGGACCCCGGCTCGGGAGGTTGCCCCATCTCCGCCCTTCGGAGAGGGCACCCAGTCCGCGGGAGTCGTCGAGATACGAGAGAGACGACAACCAGCCACAGGAGCTGGTCGCCGAGACAGTCGAGTTCAGATTCCCGGCTTGGGAGGTCGTCCCATCTCCGTCCCAGTTCCGAACGCAGGCTACAGAAAGATTGACGTCAGGACTCCGGCGCGGGAGGTTGTCCCATCTCCGCCCTTCGGAGAGGCCGCCTAGGCAACGGGACAAGTCGACTGTACGCTTCCGCCCAGGAAGGTGTCCCATCTCCGCCCTTCGGAGAGGCCGCCCAGGCCACGGGACAAGTCGACTGTACGCTTCGGCCCAGGAAGGTACTCATCCTCACCCCTCGGAGAAGCCGCCCAAGCCGACCAGCCACAGGACTCTGGATAGTCATCGTAACAGGGAAGTGCTTTTGAACTCTTACTGTAATCCTCACATCGCCCAGTGAAATTAATTTTAAGAATATAAACTTTTACGTAGAATAAGCCAAGCAAATCTTTAGTTTTAAGAATCAAGTGAATCTCTAATTTAAATGACGTTTTTATACTTAGTTAAGATTAACTTTAGGTTAAGACTAACCCCACGATTATAACAATAAATGACTTATAGTAAATGCATAAATTTATTTTCAATTCCTAACCTTTTTGCGTTACTCCTAGATAGTTATAACCCACCGTAGCAATTAGCGTCTTAACAATACCAATCGAATAGGGCGTTTTTTTAATTCGCGTCCCACTTGGCCACAAGCCGTCTTTATTTTGTTGCTTGCTACTTGCTACCCGATAAATAAAATATTTTTAATCCGTATGTGGGGACATTTATTTTATTCTAAACAACACCAACATCAAAAAGGTTTCTGGTACACCAATGGCGCCCACTAAATTAACCGAGATTTTGACAGAGGCTTTTCCGTAAACATCCGCTTGTTGTTTATGTCATAGATTATTAATTTTTAGATTCTAATGTCAAATCTCAATTCATAACTTGATCGTAATTATTTTACCGTGCCATTTATTCAAAGTGAAGCTGTTTTGTGCACTATAAAATGTATTAATAAATACATTTTATTCAGTAAGTTTCCAGATTCTATAGAATATTAGAGAATGTTGAAAACATATTGTAACCTAGAGAGTTCCGCGTACATATTAATGTACCAATAAAACGATTAATTTCGAGTGATTATAATAACCCCTACCACACACAATATCCATATTCTATTAAGTTATCAACGCCCAGGTTAATTTTTTTTTTTTCAAAAAAATTGTTTTGTAATTTTAGATTTCGAAAGTTATCTTTTTCGGAATCAATTATCGGGTAATAGTAATGTCATTGGTAATAATTATTTGTTTTAATTTCATACCGAATTGCATGGTTATGTTTAAAAATTAGATTTGTATTAGTGTTTTTTTTAGTTGACATAAATTTGTTTTTTAAAATTATTTTGATAATTTGAATCAAGTCATAATTTTTTTTGCATTTTGCAGGTTTGTTATGAACCAAACCTACAATGGGAGCAATGGGAGGTAAACTAACATTATTTAAATTATGTTTGAAATGAGAACAAAAATTCATTATAATAGTTCATGCACATTACTTAGAGTGGTGCTTATCCCAACTCTGCTGCACTTGTTAAAGATGCCTTAACCAATTTACCCTTTGAGCATAACAGGGGTGTAGTTTTTGCTAATTGCACATTACACAATAGTTTTTTTTTGTCTATCAAGCCGGGACTATGTGTTAAAGTTTGACGGGGTACAACAGCCGATGAGTGTTACGTCAATATGAAGCAAGCCCATATAATTCGAGGAAGGCAACTTCTCCAACGTATGGAAACAAGCACTCATTACATCAATCCACAAAAGCGGGGACAAAAATTACATAACCAACTACATGCCCATTTCCAAACTCTCAATTGTCAGCAAGATCATGGAAAACATAGCTCTTGATTTTTCCAGCAATACAAACAATTATATCCAAAGATCAACATACCTTTTTCAGAAAACGGTCAGTCGAGACAAACCTGCTGGAATACACAGATTTTATTTTATACTATAGATAGTAAAAATCAATTTCTAAAAAGCCTTTGATAAAATTAATATCGAACTACTTTTGGAGATTATTATTTATTTTTGTTTTTAATTCGTAGAACTCCATTTAATTTATTTAAAATTTAATGTAAATCAAATTTAATAATGTTATTATTAAGTTCTGCAAGTATTTTTTGTTTTTTATTATTGTGACAGCTGTTTCAGCTTGTTTTCGTTTAAGTCCATTTTCGAATTACGGTTAATCCACATTGTAACGACTTACTTATATGATTTTATTTACTCCCACCTCATTCTAATTTGGACGGGTTTTTAAAAATAATAATGATTTATTATCGGTGAAACCGATTTAGTTAGAAAACAATTAAAATTCTGAATTCTGTGAGGTTTTCACATTTATAATGTGTTTCCTCATATTTAACTGATAATGTTTTTGTAATTTATTTATTTAAATATGTTATATTGTTTTGATAATGTGAACATATTGAGAAGCGGTGAATATATAATTTTCCTTACTTTATTAATTAATGTTATATTAGGATCATTCGTTCGTTTATTAATTTCTAATTGTTCAAGTAAATTCAATCTAGGAGTCTTTCTTTCTATATGTAAGCGTTTAGGTTTGTTACGTTGTTGTCAATCGGGACGTGATTTGCGAATTTTGAAGAAGTGCTTTTATAACATCGTATATGTTCTTTGAATCTAGTTGAGAAAGCCCTTCCCGTCTGCCCTATATAGAAAGCGTTGCAGTTCAGAATTAAAATGTGACCACGCCGACTGCAGCGCTATCTATTAAAGATGTTGTTGTACAACAACATCTTTTCAGGTGCTGATGTTTTCCATTTATCCTCAGGACAATTTAGTAAATTCATATGAGAAAAATTTAATCGCAAGGTTAGTTACAACCCCCCCCCCCCCCCCACCCCTGCTGTGCTTTATATTCTTTTTATATTATTAGATTTAAGTTGTATTTTATTTAGTCCTTGGATTTTAAATTATCTGTGTACATATTTTTAATTTGTTTTATTTAGTGTTTCTATGAAATTGGATCATTTATTATAGTGTATTCTTTTTCAATTTCACTTCCAAAATATTGTATTTTTTATCCTCTTTCTATTTATTTTATCATTCAGAAATTTTCGTTTTTTGTGTTTTTATATAGCGGAAACAGTAAAGTAATCTGTAAAAGTAAACTTAATCTGTAAAAATGTATATTGTATTATAACTTTGTTTTCCCAAATAAAATAATGATACTTGTTATAAATATGTTTTAAAAATATTTCAATATCATATTGGGATGGTCCGACGCTCTGTAGGGAACCCGCTTGCCCTGCGCTAACTGTTCGCCCTGAAGTTTATATTTAGACTTACGGAATTCAATACTTCATTTGTGTGAAAGCACTATGAAACAAACAATACATGATTATCATTTAAAAACACTCAATAAGAATGAAGTCTTACCCAAAACTTCCATCCATCGCACAAATAATTCTTTAGCTTAGCTCTAAGTTTTATATGTATTTTGGAAGGAAAAATCTCAACTGTTACACAATTCAGGGCCTTTTCAGTTCCTTTTTAACTTGCTCCGAGATTGCTCATCAGATATGCAAAATTTGTAGCCGCTGAACGCCGGCGTATCCGATGGCAACGTAAAAGCATACTTTCTTTTCATATATATGTAGAATATAAGTAGGTATTCTTGAGAAACTACATAAGATACATATATATTCCTTTTTTTATAAATGTTTAAACACATTATCTGGTAAGACGGTACAATTTACAAAAAGTATGTAAAGTATTACGAAAATAGACTCGACTGGTGCACGGTGGGCCACCTGAAAAATTTTACCCTCTGCACACTACGGAAATATTAGGCCGTGGGAGCTCGGCATTCCAAAGGTTAATTGAAGTGGGGAAAACCACAAAAAAACTCATTTGATACATTTATACTAATAATTGAAACTTAAGATAACGCTGCCATTTCTATGAACTGTGTTGATAGTGACAGCATGTACTCGCTCTTTACAACTTTTATCACTGTAATAAAATAGGTTTGGCAATTATAAAAATGTTTATAAGGTAATTATAGTAATTTTATTCGTGTTTTCGTAATTTTATTGTTTTCGCAATACTTAATCCATCTTTACGAGTATTGTGGAATGGTTAAAGCTGCACGAGTTGTAAATTTCTCAGCTCTGGATTCAGAATCTGCGATTTTTAGTTTAGCCAACTAACAGTGATTCATAGTATCTCACTATGTCTTTGGCGGAATTCTATTGAATTTTGTTTTATATTTTTTTAATTTATCAATACATGTTGATGGAAACGAAGCCCACAAAATACTACCACAGAAGGTCATGTTGCTAATAAAACAGTTGATTTTGAATCTCAACTGACTGCAACAATGGCAGATTAAAGATAATGTTGATCCTTATCACAGTTGGGCTATCACAATAATACTCATAGGGTTATCTGAGCTGCTAAATAAAAGGAGTAGTGAACATGTTATCTTTAGTTACTTGTATGCATTTGTTCCCAGTGTCCTATATTATCTTTTATGTGTTTCATTTCAATTATATTATTAATTTTTTTGGAATAACTTATTGAAGCTACCTCACTGTAATATATTTTTTAATCATTATATCAAGATAATATTAACAATTCCCAAATCGAAACTTGAAACCGAAAAGACACAGAAAAGAAATAGATAACGGTAGCAGCTGGGACTCGAACCTACGACCTCATGGTCTATTGGGAACCTGCGCTCTATGCCAACTGAGCTACGGCCATCCCAATCCATCCCGTCATTTTTATCGGTATAATACTCTAACTTCTAAGAACTGTCAATATCATCCTCAATTAATTCCCATATTTTTATCTAACTTCAAATGTGGACACAATGCTGCTCACTATGGTAGTTTTTTTTATTTTTTATAAAGTAGACAATTGTAAAAAAGAAAAAAAAAAGTATAAATATATATTCATACCTTTATTGAAAACAAAATGTGGGTAAATATTTTGATTCGGAATGAAACAAATCAGAACCTAGTAAATCTTACATAAAATGAATACACAAATAAATGCTGTTAATGAGAGGGATGAACCTGATGCTTCGATAGCAATTTTGGTTTTAAATTGGTGAGATATAGTTGTATCTTTTCGACAGAATATTGGTACCACTCTAGAACCCCTTTCCACAAGGTATGAATATGGAAAAGCTATCAAAAACTTTCTTGCCATTGCCCATAATGCAGGATGAGCAACAGGAATATCTTTCTGAAGCCAGAACTACTGATAACCTTTTATAAATGGCACCTTAAGTTCTTTGTTTCTGCGTAATTCAATCAGTTCAGTTGCTGATATGAAAACTTGCACATGAATGTGGCTGCGCGGACGTGATTTGCTATAAGTGTTACTATGCGTGCAGTCTAAATTAACTCCTATCCGTAGACCCTATCGATATCTATAGATTGGCTCTTTCTAGGAAATTTACCTTATTTTTGTGACACCACCTATGAATATTTCATAACACAACTCCCCATTGGATTCCGTCTCCCCGCTTCGAAAGCATATCTTTAAATGTGCGCTTTCCTACAAAATAAAACAGAGCACAAAGTTATGGCTACGCCGCATTCATTCGGTTAGCCAATAAAAATAATCCAAAAAGCACACGTCACAACATATGGAGATGAACTTAACAAACCAACTTGATATGCAACTCCATTGCCTCACCGTACGTAAAGCTATCATGGAGCGTGAAGTTTTTTTGACGAAACGTATGTTGTAACTTGAATACTGTATTTCTAGGAAAAAATGTCACACTTTCATTCGATTATTAGTTTTTGTAATACACTGGCTTGAATCGATCTGTGACATATATATTTTTTTAAGTATTCATAACGCTTATTAAATTGCCTATGAAAAAGTCTGCAGTACGCTATATCTAAAATATTTCTAACTTGCTCAATTTTGTGTTTGAAAAATGATCAACAAAGATAGCCATTCTGTTGGAGCGAACTTACTGGGAAACAAATTTTCCCCATACAGACCAACTTCCAGATAATGCACTATATTTTTAATAAAATGTTCTCGCGAACCAAAATTTTGGGAATGGTGTCACTTTTAAGGGCCACATGGCGCCACTAGATAGTTAGGTCGATGGTAGACCCCCATTTACATCTCGTGGACCCCCATTTTTTTTCCTCTCTGATATGGACCACTTTGGGAACCTATGATCTAAACAATCTCAGCATGCCCGAAGGCCTGAAATTTTGATGTCCTGTTTGGCAATAGATGCAATCTCCTAGATAGTCCGATCTTTCCATATTATTATTACATACCGATATGACTATCTGACCTATAAATTGGTTCTATCGAGAAGAATTATTAGCGGAAGGTGAATCTGTCAATTAGAGCGATCGATAGCACTGTCAGATACAAGAAATTATCATAATGACGTATATTTGGTTTAATATTTCCGACTGATGCTTTTTATTTATATTGCTGCTCGTGAAAGGAATCCAAAGGTTATTATTCCTAGAACTGATCACTTCAACACTTCTGCAATGAAGAATAGTTTTATATCGATTCCGTTTTTAAAATTTTCTTGCTGAAGTATGGCATATCGGGCAGCCAGCTATATTATGCATATTTATCGGTACATTATAATATTGGCACTTAGTAAAATATTGTTGCTGGCAAACGTGTTGTTTTACAGGAGAGAGCTTTGAAACCTTATGTTGGTAGCTTTATCATAAAATATATATTTTTTGAAGTATTGCGTATTCTTAAATTTGAGACCCCCCTTTACTGCATGATTTAAGAATTATCAAAGACTCGACAGAATTCAGAACTAAACTTAAAACTCATCTTTTCAGACAATCATATCCATAAATTGAAGAAATTCACCTGTAAATTGCATAGCTAGGCTAGCCGGTCGGTGCTCACCTAAAGTCACTTAAAGAAAAAGTTTAAAAAATTCACGCATCGGTGCGCAAATGCGTCCACAGCCCGCAACACTGTAAATAACTAAAAGTGTAAAAAATAAATAAAAAATGGTAATATCCATTAGAAGCTTCTTACGCTTTTTAAGGTCATTTTATAACCATTTTCCAGTCCTAAAAATTAAGTATTTCAGTCCTAAGTATTTCAAATAAATGCCAACTCTTCTTGTGCCACCAATCTTCTAATAAATGTAACATCAATCGAAAAATAGAAAAGGAGGATGAAATAGCAACTGTAAAAATATCTTTTCATATGAAGCGGTAACTTGGTGATGTGACATTATAATTTAAAAAATAAAACAATAACTTTGTTTTACATCACTTTTATTTATACTTTAGCCGACCGGGTTTCGCTACTACCGTAGCTTCTTCAGGGCAGAAGCTAAAACAAAGATATTGTTTTATTTTTTAAATTGTAAAAATATCATCTCAATACTTTAATTAAAAAAAAAAACTGTGTTCATGTGAAGCGACCTGCCAGGTAAGTATGTTTTTCTGTATCTGTTTGTGCATAATTAGATAAAGAATAGGAAGTAAGATTTGTACAGCGCCCTTGAGGTGATTTTCACAAAAAAACGGCGCTATACAAGTAATCCAATTATTATTATTATCAATTACATATATATATTTAAAAAATAAATATTTTTTTAAAGTACTGAATGGCTGGTTAGTATAATATTAAGTATGGTAATTAAATATAATAATATGCGCACTCCGTTAATTTATAGTCATAATAATGTTAGTGGTTCATTAAATTCACGATTGTTTGAAATTCAATAACATTTTTGTTGTTGTCCAATCAATGCCCTCGATAAAAAAAAACATTATTATTTAAGAAAATAAGAGTAATTGTGCATCTGCTTACTGATTTATGATCCATTATGCGGCTTAAATCATAGTCAAATTTTGCATTTATGGTGAGATTAGAAATAAACTTCAAAAAATTGAATTTATTGGCGTTTATTACCATCGATTGACTCATTTGTTATTAACTTATAGCTGTAGGCCATCAAAATCATTTGTTTCATTTACGGGAAAAACGTCATGGGACTGCTAATGTTACAAATGTTCTAAAATTCTCTTCCAATCTTCAAAGGTTATTCCACTCCTGATCTTGATCCAACAATTCTTCATCTCATGTCCAACTATCGCCGAGGAATCTTTTTTAACTACGACACCCGGAACGTCAGCGCAAAATCGCGAGGAGTGGAAGAGCCTTGTAGACGAGGGAGATTAGAGTGGGGGTCACGATCCTCAGTAATGAGGAAGCGACTAAAGAAGAAGATTCTAAATTACCTTGACAATTTCTTTATTTCAAAATCCCCAGACTTCTTTAGTAATGGAATCGAACAGTTGTAAACGCCCTGTTTAAGAGGAACGGCTGCTCTGCCTGTTTCATACATAACTTCATTTTAGATTCGAGTCCAAAATACCCATCCAAACTGAATAATATATTTTTTAATTAACGGGGAGAGGGACATCGGAGAGTTATTATTTATTAATTCAAAATAATGATAGTATTATTAGGCAATACGATAAACATAATGTTTTTAAATAGAAAAATATTTATTAAATATTTTATAAATTTGCATAGGCTTAGTTAGCATTTATCAAAATCCTGTTGCATTGTTTTTCATCTTTTTTTGTAATGCGGATTACAAATTTTTGGTTACGTTTATTTACAAAAACGCAAAGACAAATTATTAAACATACTTTTCTCCACTTTAAAAATCATATTCGTATTATAATATTTTGTAAAACATACAATGGAACGGTCAGAAAAAAGAAATATTTCTGATTGTATTTTGATAAATGCTAAGCCTATGCAAATTTATAAATAAATATAAATATTTTTCTATTTAAAAACATTATGTTTATCGTATTGCCTAAGAATACTATCATTATTTTGAATTAATAAATAATAACTCTCCGACGCCCCTCTCCCCCTTAAAGGTTTAGTAAATATCTAGTACAGATGAAAAGTATTTTTTTTTTTTTTAAATTATGAAGTATATGCCGTGGGAAAAAAATTATTTTCACAATTTTAAAGGCAACTTAGATAATTATTTATGGGTTTATTGTATTTCTTTAAAAAATTATCATATTTGCTTTGTAAATAAAAATATAAAAACAAAACATTTAAAAAAAATACCTTTTTACGGGTCGATATTTTAAATTATGTACTGCAAATTTGTGTTCCAATATAAATTGGTCGTTTTTAATTTAATTTAAAGTCCACCATAATGCTTATTTTAATATTAAAAAAAAATATATATTTCATTATATTTTCAAAGCAGATAGGGTAAAACTTTTTTTAAATCACCGTTAGCCCCAAATAATTGTTAAAGGTGCCTCTAAAATCGTGAAAAATCAATTCCTTTAATGGCTTTTATTTCATAATGTAAAACAAAAATAAATAAAGTACTTCTCATCCGTACTAGATATTTACTATACTTTTTGATGAAAAAAAAAATCATTAGCTTTAGGTGAGTATGAAACAGCCCGCGCAGCCGTTCCTCTTATCACCAGGTCATTGCAGTCACTGTGGCAAATAGAGTTGATGCAATTTGCATATCTAAAAACGTAATCAACATGAATATGCCCTTTGTTAAAATTGAAAAAATCTTTTGAAATAAATATCTGTGGTATTTGAATTCCTATGCCTCGAGATAGGATTTATATTTGTTTTATCTCTATTTTGGCTACAAAGTAGCATGACTGAGAATAAATAGCATGTAGAAGCAAATGCATACCACCATTTTGGATCCTGAACATTTCTCATGCTGTGTTTTGCTCTATTAAGTTTCAAGTAATAAATATATATAAAACTAGCTAACTAATCATCACGCCGTTTTCCCACAGGCTAGGCAGAGAGGATGAACCGTCAAACAACTCGGTCTTGGCACACATTACTTGCTTCATTCACATTCATACATTGTCTCATACAAACCCTTCTGTTATTCTGACATTTGACATGACCCGACTCAAGTATTTAGTTCAATCGATTGTGCCATGTCTTCCTCGGGCGTCCCTGACTAAATATATATATTTTAAATGTAACATATATATGATCATTATTATTTAATATTGCGGTATTTTAAGTATTCACAGTGTTTGAACTCCACGCAGATGATAATAATTCTCATTTAACTTTTTTGGGGCCATTGTCGAATGCATTATAAAAAATCATAGCATGTTTTCGTAGTTATCACCATAGGAATTAATTCAGGTCACACAAAGTTAACGATCAGTAACTTGGGTGGATAATTTTTTATTTATAGAACTGAGGTTTTACAGATTGTTCAACATTAGTGATAACAATCCAATTATAAAAATTCCATTAAAAGAGAGATAATACAAATTAGATGAGTAAAACAAAGGAAAGAAAAAAGAGAGATAAAAGAAAATAGCACAGTAAATCAAAGCAAGCAGAAGAATATAGTGCAGTACATATTCGATAATAACATCCTAGAAGCAGTTTTATGCAACCTATCTCAGAACAAACATAACGTATCCCGGGTTGCTAGCAATCAAGTCATAATGAATGTTGACAATATGGTCATATTATATTAGTTGATAAATTATCATAATATGTCAAATATTTATATAATTTTTTTTTATCACTATAATAACAAATGAACAACAGCATATTATTATTTTTAACATGCACTTATCATAACCCTTTCCGAGCGTTATTATTTGGTGATTACAGATTATGCGCGTAAATCCTCCAATCGCACTCCTAATTATTATGATGTTGGCTCTCAGTACATTGTGTTGAATTATTAATCACCCACATCCTCACTCTAACTATTTAACAGGGTATATTTTCATATCCATATGATAATCTAGATCAGGGGTGCCCAAGCCGTCGATCCATCAAGGCCATTTTCAAACTGCCAATTGAAAATGGCCTCGAACGCCGAAACAGCTGTCACAATAATAAAAACTAAAATACTTGCTGAACTTAATATTAAATTCTTCCCCATCTCCTTTCCCTTTTCAATACCTTCAGTCTCACAACATACCCCAATTGGGGATGCCATAGTCTCTTTGGTCCAGACGGTTGGGAGCAGTTGGGACTCTTGTGTGGTATCACATAATAAAAAGACAAAATAACAACAACAAACTTCAATCTGTCTTCAGTGTTTTGAATCAGGCACCCAAAATTTCAGGCTTTTTTCCATTCCATCATCAATACAATAATTTCAGGACTGAGTCATTCAAAAATTCTCTATTACCTAGACTCCACGCAGAAGGAAATACATATTCAGATATAGTATATATGTTTAACTGCTCGGAATACAAATCCAAACAGACGATTATTGCATACATCCTCAACAATTATTAATATGTGTCTTAGATTATAAGTATCAGTGAATGTGAGATATGTTTTGAAAATTTGAATTTGTAACTAATTACTTGGAATGGTACTTACACTATGTTATTCCTGTATTTGTTTATTATTTTATCTATGTACCTACTGTGATGTGTTTTGCACCTGTTTACTATAACTAACTATACATGTGAAAGCCAATATAGGGCATATATAATACAATAAATAAATAATGGAATCGATTTTTATCAATTGGTTTGACCTTGAATAAAGACATTTTTTCGTCTGTGGTGCTTTCAAATGATTATCGTTTTTATTGAATGCTAACCATTTTAGAGATTTCAAAAAGGTCAGCTACCTTCATCTTCCGGAAAAGTTAAGTGTGTCAATTGAAGTGAGTAATCGCTTGACTCCTAATAATTTGAAAATCGATCTCAATGAGTATGAGTATGGGCACCCCTGTTCTAGATTTATTCAGCTGCATATGTTTTTACGTGTCAGCACCGATATTCCTACAGCTACAATAATATGTAATTATTATGTATGCAGTTTTAAACTAGTTTACCTGCAATATTCACTCGTGCTTTAGGCCTTTGAGAGATAACATTGTTCATTGAAAAAATATCAATTTTTGACAAATTGTAGAAATTCCTGCATGCGTCATTTACTTTTGTGTTTTGGATATTACGTTGCAACGGGTTGGTTTTTTTTTTACATTAAGCAATTAATTTCCTTCCTTTATATTAATTTTATTGTGCGTAACGCGTAGCATATTGAATTGAAGAAATCCTTTTACAGTCCGACATTTTATAGTAGAAAAAAAGAAGGCGGTTCAATTGTTTAAAAGGTTTTAAATGACAACACCAAGCTGGCTCATAGGACGATGAATGTATGTTTAAACAAGTACAATGGTCCAAGTGCACATTTTTTTCTTTCACCAAACGGTAT
Organism: Halesus radiatus; assembly: GCA_022606495.2. Classification (NCBI taxonomy): domain Eukaryota; kingdom Metazoa; phylum Arthropoda; class Insecta; order Trichoptera; family Limnephilidae; genus Halesus; species Halesus radiatus. The sequence goes on from JAHDVE020005642.1 coordinate 64,704, forward strand.
CAGAAATTAGTGGTACTTCCCGAAAGGAAATGATTCTACATAATATTGTAAGACAATTTTATGTTTAAACTTTTTTTATTATTCAACGCTCTTCAACGAAGATAATTATATGGAAAGGTGATTTTTTTGTGTTTCTGAAATTAATAACCATATATTAGATAAAAAATAAAATTGACAGATCACATTATAAAAGCAAAAAAATCAAAATTGGTATAATTCTACGTATTCATAAATCAATTGCAAACAATTCATATTAAACGTCTACAATATTCTGCCAAGTTATAACTCGATCCAGGAAAAAAAAAAGATTTTATTTATCATTGTTTATTAACACCGTAGAGCCATGTGACGTCCATTAAGCTTGAAAAGCAACATCTCAGCACCTAGATCTGGCAGCGTCCATACGAGGTGTGTTCAAAAGAAAAGGAGAATTTTGAATTATTTTTAAATTATTTTTTTGCTTTAGATTTATTTATTCCTTTCAAAATAATTAATTAAGGAAGGTAGGTACTATTATAAACAAAGAAAAATAATCAAAATTAGAATTTAGTCCAACAGTCACATGAATAAAAAACATTGGTTTTCAATTATTGTTTTCACGAAAGTGATATATTTTTATAGATCTTTAATTATATGTTTATTTTCACTGATTAATTAATTATTGATTTACATTGTGAGCTTATTGCTCTTAACATGTGTCAACTTGAATCACTTCTTTCAAACTTTTTGCGTGTATTTGTGGGATTTTTAAACAAGATGTTGTGGCGGATTATGGGTATGTTATTATTTGCATTAATTTTCTTGTATAAATTATTGTTATCAAGACATGCCAAACACGTGGCCTGCGTTCATATGAATATGGGTTTTATTAACAACTCGTTCTTGTGTTGAATAGCTCGTCTGTGAACCCCACTGGCCTTTGAGTTTCCTCTCTCCTGCAGCATGGGTTTCTTTAAGATCCAGGTTCACTCCTTTTTCTCTTAATAAGGAATTCCAGTCCAATTTTTTTTTATTTTTTTTTTTATCAATAATGAAGTTCAAACTTAAATACCAGTATATTTAATTTTTTTTCTAAAGTCTGTTTTCATAGTTAAAATAATGTTCAAAGTTTCAATTTTTCAAAGGCCGCCAAAACGCTCCAAAATATATTGTCTGTCGGTTTTGATCAGTTTTGAGGTTAGAATTGTATATAAAATAGATTCTTAGGTTCTTAGTTTGGGTTTAAAGGAAGAAAAAAAACTAACCTAAAAATTCCAAACAAAAACTTCAATACTAAGAATATTATACTGCTTTAAATGAATTTCAACTCATTATTTTGCATCTCCGCCGACGTAAATAATTGTTTCTTGCTGTTTTTCAGTTGAAACGAAGTGTTATTTCAGTAATCTATGCGTATTAAGAACGAGTCTAAATTGTAAAACTGTACTCAAATTTATTTTCATAGTAAGTCCATACAGGGGGCCCCTTTGTCTCCCTTAGGGTCTATGCCATCTTTGAGATGGTTGTGTGGAGGGTCGAATAAGGAACTCCAGTGAAAAATATAATGGCTTTAAAAATATATATTAATACAGATCAGCAAACGCCGATTCTGAATATATAACTTTTATTATATATAATTACATGTAGAATTTATAAATCGTATTTAAAAGTGAAAAAAAATCATCTCATTAAAACACCTTGATATGTTGGTACCATTGCATTTGGAAAATCTGACGTCACATGTGCATTCTGCTTTTGGATCAGTATGTACATTTTTATTTTTCGATTTTGTTTGGGGCTGAAGGTATTGGGGAGGGGAAGGAGATGGGGAGAGGAAGGTGGGGGAGTACCTATTCAGATCTGATCGCCAAATACAGCTATAGCCATTTCAAGCAACATTTTAATTCTGAATGGTGGTCTTTCATCAGGGCGATACTGAAAGTATCTTCCACTCTGGAACATCTGCAAATATATTATATATTATTTTTAATGAATTAAGTGTGATAACACAAATTAATCAAATAAAATTTACTTGAGCACGCCGGGATTTGAACCTGCGACCTTCGGATTCGTAGTCGAGAGCCTTACTCCTCAACCACGGAGGCCTTCATGTAAATGTTTCCGTGTAATTTTCTCATTATTTCATACTTGAACGAAAGGAAAAATAGTGTGCCTGTATTTTTTACCCCCTGCCATAGAAATATAAGCTGTCATTAAAATAGTGTGCCTGTATGTTTTACCCCCTGCCATAGAAATATAAGCTGTCCTCATTAAAAACATTGTATGTTGTGTTATCCACAGTCATTTCAAATTCATCTTAGTTTTTGAGTCTTCGAATTTATAGGATTTTTAGTATTGCATACACACTGTAATAGCGGCACAATTACAACGAATATTATGAATTGAACAAATTGGTGACATTTTTATTGAGCACGTCAAATTGGAATAGCCATTGTAAAATATTGAAGGATGCAACGGCAGTTAGTTTTTGTGCTGTAAAACTTATTTAGTTGGTAATAAATTCGTTTGACGATCATAAACCTTAAAAATTCTTACGAGGGCAATTTTATCACAATGGAAATATAAAATTTTATATTTAATTTTATTTTGTTCTCGGTACAATCAATTACTACTCATTAGATATTTTTTCTTTAATTTTTTTAAATGTGGTTACTATATAAGAGTTCCAATTCTCCGGTCTATGTAGGACTGGGGAAGGAGCGAAATGGGGAAGAGGAAGCTAGTGAAGTACCTGGCTATTCAGATCTGGTCAGCAAACATGATTAAAGCCATTTCTAGCAACGTTTCGATTCGGAATGGTGGTCTTTCACTAGAGCTATACTGAGAGTATCTACCACTCTGGAATTTGCCACAAATATACTATTTTATGTGACACAAGTGTGAAATAACACAAATTGATGTATTGCCATTTTTAAATATAAAAAATAAATAAATTAATCAATTGCAACATAATGAACATAAAACATTGAGCATTAAGAATAAAATTGATAGATGCCAGTAATTTTATAGTTTCATAATTAAATTTATACACGCATATTTATTATTTGCAATCAATCTTGCAGATTATTGATATGAGAATGTATGACGCAAAAACGAATGGTAGAAGAATTAAGGGATGCCTGAGGAAACATGGCACAATCAAGTGAATCTAATACTTAAATCGGGTTATGTCAAGGGTCAGAATAACAGAGGAGTATGTGTGAAGTAAGGAGGGTGTGTTATAGGTCCCATTGTTGGAGTTGGGACGAACATAGAAATAATAATGTATGTAATTTGTGTTTTTAGGGATCAGGCCTGCAATGAATCACAAATTCATCCTAACCCTAGCCATAGGGATCTCCACCGGGTTTAGTTTTGCCTACATTTTACTCATATCCAGTGAATACAGTCTACGGAATGGCTGGTTTGGGTGAGTTGCTAAATATATATTTTTTTTAAAGAAAGATGATCATTCCTGGGTTACGAATAACCTGACATTATATTAAAATCTCCTACCACCATCACATTAAGCGGAAAATGTTGCTTGTATCGTGATGGAGGAAGTGAGCTCACGACAACTGGGTGGGAGCCAGACATGATGCCAGCTCAGCCACTGGCCGGTTAAATATATATACATATTATATAAATTCATCCTAAGCATAGTGATGGAGGTCTCCACTGCGTTTAGTTTTGCCTACTTTACTTATATCCATTGAATACAGTTACGGTGAATTATGCGTATTTATGTCAAAAATTCAAAATGGTGCTGATCGTCAATTAAATGTGACAGGCTAAAAACAAAATATGAAATCTGTTAACCTTTTCAATGCTGGCTGGATGGATCACGTCATTTGCGATAGCCGTGTAAATCAGTTTAAATTTCACAACTTATCATTAATACTTTTCCAGTAAAAGTGACATGTGCTATCAACACGACTCCCGGGGACCGCCGCACCTCAACCATGACCAGGAGCAGGTGGAGACGGCCTTCCAGTTCGGGGCGCACAAGCACGACGAAGCCTTTCACAAGTTTGAGGATACGGCGGTGGCGGAAGCCATGGCGCGCAAGGTGCGCGTGCTCTGCTGGGTCATGACGGGGCCCGCCAACCACGACAAGAAGGCCATTCACGTCAAAAAGACGTGGGGCACTCGCTGCAACATTCTACTCTTCATGAGCTCTGTGGCAGGTAATCATATTATTCTATCATCTATTTCAGGATGCGGCGGCAGTTAGGACCGCAAACTGACTCGACCACGGAGGTCGACAAATATCTACCAAATTGGAAGAAATATGTAGGTACCAATTTCTGGCCTTGAAAAGGAAACCCGATGAAATACTCGTATTTGAAAATTTTCTATGATTTTGTACCTATAAATGACATTAATCCTTGCTTCTGTCTCTTTAAACCACTCTCCTGTAAAGTTCCGATTTTGAAGTGGCAATACTTTACATAGAAGGTGTTGATATATAATTAATATTTCGGTCAAATTTAATTGTTTTTTTCCTACACTTTAGAGAATGAATACGAATTTTAAGATCAGTTCAGTATAATCAATTTTGAACTCTATTTTGACTGTCTGTCCCCTGTGAAAACTCATTAGCTCTGAATTATCGAACCCCTCGTGGCACAGCTGAATAAAGACTACAACCAGTAGAAAACATTACACAATATGAATGATATAAAATTCTAAATATTTAAAAATTATTTGATTTCAGATGAAAAACTTCCCTCAATTGCGCTCCCTGTGAAAGAAGGACATAACCATTTATGGGGGAAGACCAAGGCGGCCTTTGAGTATATTTACGAACACTACAGGGATGAAGCAGACTGGTTTATGAAAGCAGATGATGACACGTAATACTTGAATTGCTTAATTTTGTTTTCTCTTATCATAAGTAGGGATCTGAAAATTTAATATTACTGTTGGTGAAGTTGCAACAAAAGTGATGTTATGCTCCCTTTTAGGAAATAAAAATTTTCAAATTTAAAAAAGAATGACGATGTGCATTCCATTTGTGTTTCAATGGTTATTCAAGCTTGGCAAAACCGTGGACAAAGAAATATTTATGCATAATACATATTACTTTCCTATTTTAAAATTCCAGAATATCGCGTAAAAATGTGAATATTTGCATTATTCACCCGAAAATTGCAATATTCATGTAAAGAGACGAATTTTGTGTAAAAAAATCGCATTACCACAAATACGAAATTTACAGGTCTTTAATCATAAGATATCATCAACGATCCTGTACATTCTGGATCAGGGGTCTCCAAACTTTTTAGCCTGAGGGTCACATTGACTCCTCCACTAAGTCCCAAATGGCAAGACCTATCTAGCTCATCATAGCAACATACTGTAGTTTTGAATCTCATGTCATATTTATTTATTTTTTTATATATATTTATTAATTTACAAGTTTTGGTACAAAGTTAACATTTTTTCAACTACCAAACTAGGCACATGCCCGTATTATGGTAGTTGAATTACAGTTCAAATGTTCAATTTCATCTGTATGTCAGTTATTGTGTTTCTTAATTGGTTGTTAAATTATAACATCTGATTATTATTTTGTATGATTTACTTCAAAATAAACTACCGCAGGCCGGATTGTTGGTGCCAGCGGGCCGGTGTTGGCCCGCGGGCCATAGTTCGACCCCTGTTCTAGAGCAACCTACAACATTACTAATGGTCGATGGATAATCAAAATTCATTACAATACACTAATACAATTTGCATATATGTATGTAGTTGTCTCTTTGGAAAACTCTTACAAGTTTTTCTGGAAGTAATGTTTCCTATGCTGCTATGTGCATGCTATACTTTGCAAATAATCCATGCCCTCAGCGTAACATGCATATGATTATGCATGATTGTGGACCAATGTTTTGAATTTTAGTTTAGAAGATAATTGTCTTTCGATTTGTTTTATTATCTGAACTTGAAAGGTTTTACAAGTAAGCTGATGATATGTATGTACATCGGGAATCCGGTGAAAAGATTAAGTACCTAGCTGGTTTTAATTTGATTGTTCCTTGGCGGTTAGCATGAAATAGGCCCGTAGAGCAGAGGTTTAAAAGCTTTTTGGTGAGTCAATGTTATGCTTTTAATTTTCTTATTCTGATGGTTCTCCTTGCAGGTATGTGGTGGTAGAGAACCTGCGCTACATGCTCTCGGCTCACAGTCCCCAGGAGCCCGTGTACTTCGGGTGCCGCTTCAAGCCTTTCGTGAAGCAGGGCTACATGAGCGGGGGCGCCGGCTACGTGCTGAGCCGAACCGCGCTGGACCGCTTTGTTAAGGTGGCGCTGCCCTCCAACAAGCACTGCTCGCAGGGGGACGACGGCTCGGAGGACGTCGAAATAGGCAAGTTGATTAATTCATCAAAAGTGGTAGATTTTCTCAGTATCATGTTTAGTGATCAGATCTGAATAGCTAGGTACTTCCTAACCTACCATACCCTTCCCTTACCCACTTCTTTTAGCCTTACAATATTCCCCAAATCAAGGATGCCATCTAATTTTTACCACTCTTTTTGCTTCAGTGTTAATGTAACAGTATATGAGTTATAAAGATTATTTGTCTTGTTCGATTTTAGGCAAGTGTCTATCCAACGTGGGGGTGAAGGCAGGGGACTCACGAGACCCGCTGGGCCGGGGGCGCTTCTTCCCCTTCATCCCGGAGCACCACCTCATCCCCGGCACCCTGGACAAAAACAACTGGTACTGGAAGTACATCTACTACAAGGCTGAAGAGGTAAGGACATTTTCATGTATTGATTTCGTTGATCCGTGCAGTCATTTACTAGTCGGCACTTTTAATTACTACACTGATCTATTACAGTCTTTTCTCCATCTGATCATGATTGAAGATCTGTTATTTGTAGAAAATTGAAAAGTTTAATTGTATTTTAGGGCTTAGACTGCTGCTCCGATAATGCCGTGTCGTTCCACTACGTCAGCCCCAACATGATGTACGTCTTAGATTACCTCATCTACCACCTGAAACCTTTCGGCATCAACTACAAGATGGAGATATCTGGGGACGAGCCTAACACGGATGTGATTCTGAAAGGGGTGCACTCTGGTGTGGTCAGCGAGGGAACTGTAAAGCGCGGTGCTGATGCCGCCACCGAGGAGGTCTCGGGATCCCCGGTTGAGGGACCCAGATAGTCTGCCAGCTGGAACAGGTCGGCTCCGTACTTCCCCCGGGCTTCAGCTGATCTGTACGAGGTTTGCCTCTCACGGAGAATCTCATCTGCTGTGTTTCTCTCTCACAGTACTCTCTGAATCTTACCAAATTTAGGGCTTTAAGAAATCTTTATGCTTGTCACAGTATATTTTACGATTGCATGAAGAACAAAAAATTGTATGGTTTTGTTGCAACTAGCGAAAAAATCATGCACAATAATTAGGTTAGATCTTTTTATATTTATTATTATTTACTGTGCCAGAAATCTCCCCAATTATTTTTTATTGTTTTTATTGTCCCCTTGGAACATTGTTCCCATGGCGCCGTGCCAGTTTGTGTAAATAGTGTCACTTTTCACCTTTCATATTATTAATTTGTTTTGGCAATACATTTTATTATACAAAGTATGTATACATTTTTTGTAGATGAATGGAACTAGTCATATGAAAAAAATACTCAATAACGAAATCATTAGGGTGATATCCTTTTTATGAAAACCATGTTTATTGACTGATTTATTGTGTAAATTCATAATATTTTTATTTAGTCTATTAATACGCTGGGATTTAAAAGTAACATCTGGTTCATATCGTACCGCAAGCGTCTATTGATTGAGGTTTAGATATTATATGCAGGGAAGAATGACTTCATATTATTTGAAGCCATATGAGCCAGTATGAACATAAAGGGGATGTTATTCTTCCGATATGGACTAGTTATGTATGCTAATTACACTATGGATATTTCTGTTCTCCCTTTATATTCTTCATCGCCTATTTTTTGTATTTTTAATATCTATTTCTGAATAGCATAGGTCTAAAAGTTTATGGATCTATTTATTTTTATTTTTCTACACGTCTTTTATCTTTTTGACATTAAAAGGCAGTATAGTCATTGCATTTTATAAACCTCCTTTGTAACTTTTTGTAGACGGTATAAATACTTAGCAAATTTCATCGCGTAACTTGTGTGAATTCCTCTTTTGGGTTAATTTATTTAATTATCTCAAAATATGATCAGTTTAAATATTATATTTTTTAAAGTGATTCAAATGGCCGTGTCTTATTAGAATATTGTGTGACTAACAATAGAGATGGTTTATAAAAACAATGATCTTAAATTACCAAATATGTAACTTTTTAATATGTACCTTGTTTCATTCCACTTGCCTTACCGTGTCGACACGATTATGGTATTATAATACGCAATATGATCTATGATAAGACGTCAGGTTGCCATTTCAACAAAGCTGTTGATAATTATATTCTTGCTAGTGAAATTTTATTGGCTGTTGAATTTCAATTTGATTCAATATAAGTGGAGATATGAAAATCTCTACTTTAATTTTTATGTAATCTGTACATACATAATATATTATATTATTTTAGTTTTAAAAAATATATTAAAAGCTATGCCAAAGTTGATTTCTTTTTGTTTTGCATCGCAATGCCATTCTAATAAAGTGAGTTTCTATTGGTTTTATTTTAATTGTTAGAGTGGTTATTTTATTGAACTCAAAATCATTAAGTGCTTTGATATTATAAATTGGACATTACATTCAATTTAAAAAAAAAAACATGACTTAAGTTAGGATTAGAGTTATTATTAATAATTTTTCTCTATAAAACGTACTGTACTTCTTTGTCGAGCCAGTCTTAGAAAATTAAATATTTCTATTGCATTAGAAAAACATTTACCACATAAGGTAAAGTTAAAATAAAGTACATAATATATTATATAGATCTTATTATAAAAACTGTAAATTTTTTTTTTTTTTCTAATTTACACTTCAAAAGAATGATTGGAACAAATGCAATCAATTTCTGCCTTTCTCCTAAATAGTAATATTATTTTTGTCCATACTGTGATCAAAATAAAAAGTTAATAAATGCATACTAATAATTTAGAACAAATTCAATGTTTAAGTAACTTCTTTAGTTCCGTGATAAAAAGTCAAAAATTGGATTCTATTTTGCCTCCCTCTTGGTTCTAGTCTAAATTGGGAGAATTGGGCACCCACATAGCAATAGAGGACTTTATTTTTAGAAATCGTACGTAGGTACTTAATTAGTTTTCTGCCACAATACATTAATCACAAGTTTTTTTTATTTAAACAAAAGTACTTTTGCTTCACCGTGTTGTACCATACACAGCTATTAGGCTAAAATAATACTTAGGGGTTATTTCACAACCTCTCAGTAAGCTGTCTAATCGTAGAATACTGCACTACTCGTAGAATAATGTATATGTATTTTCTTTTTCACTGTCACTCAGTATTCGTACGCGCCAAAAGAATCTCCGTTTTATTAATCCACACTCAAACCTATGATTAGCTGCTACTTATCTCATTAAAAATGGCGTCAAAACATTCTGATAGCTAGTGAGAGTTTTGTATTGCCCGTACAAAGTGTTTATATTATTATGAATGTGGTAGATGATTTCAATATCTTTTTGGATGCACAAGCACACGGCAGGGCGGTAATGCGAAAAAAATTTGGATGTATTAGATGAAACCGACTTTAGATCATGATTTCGATTGACAAAAAATGCTGATAGCGGAATCCTCTCAAATCTATGTAAAATCACATAATAATCAATAAAACATAACCAAAAGTGTTATAGATACTTACTATGAATAGTCCAAGACAATAGCAGACATTGCACCTACGCTTCTGACTTAAGATCACACTTCGTTCCAACACGTCCGTCGAAACGCACGTGTAAAGGCAGTGACCTGCACTCCGAACTCCCGTATCTCCCATCAGTCCGACGCGTAGGTTTTTCTCAGCGATCGGCATGCTATACTTTTTCACTTAAGCATTGGAGCGCACGCCATGCATTTGTTTTTTTGTTTATGTCTTTTCACCGACTGCTTATGAAAAATCAAAAGCAAAGAAGACACTTAAAAATCGGTATTAGTTCATTTTTGATCAAAATATTGCAAGTAAACTATCTAAATTTGCACTGTTCACAAGTAATTTAAAATCTTCAGGGTAATTATGACACAACGTTATTTTAATTGGTAAATGGGCATAGCGATGCCTATCTTATGATATCTATGGTCAAAACTACAGCAAAACTTTTAAACCCTACGGCGTATCATGCATCAGGCCACACTTCACTCCGATCTCTGAGAAATCCCTTTACACGTGCACTTCCGCGCGGAGATCAGTCGATTAACGAATCGGCCCGCCTGCCGAAGTTTGGTGACTTTTTTTACCCATTAGGCAGATCGGCGGACACTTTGGAGCGAAGATGGAGAAACACAGCGGAAACATATGTGCAGGAGATGTTATTTATTAAATAGAACAAGCTTTATGCCGGGATGTTGATTTGACGATTGTGATTCTATAGAAAAAACAGCATTATATTGACAGATAGCAGATGGGATAATATTTGAAAAAAGCGATGTTGCTAAAAAAACTGGCACAGTAACTAATAGGAAGTTACTTAATTATCGGTTGTGAAATGATTGCTGGTTATCATCATGTTAATCCTATGTTTAGTTATTGAATAACAGTTTTTGTTCAACAGTTTACTGAGAGTTAGTGAAATAGCCCCTTATTGTGGTAAACAACGGTATGTTGTAAACCTTTGCACAAACATGTTTACTAAGTCCATTATACGTACTATTTATTTAACTCTAAAAATTGTTTAGCTTCGCCTCTGATTTGATTTATGAATGTGAAAACATCACTTTATCAAGACAATATTTCTGATTTGTTATAAAATATATTTTGTAACACAATGAGGCATTCGAAAACCAAACTAATGAATTTCTTAACTTTTACCAATGTGACATTATTTTGTAAAGTTAAGTTTTACTTGCCATCCAAATTGAGTCAAAAACCAAAAAAGAAATACATATCGACATATCTAATTACATATTATGATAGATTATCATGAATACATTGTATACTTATTTTAAAAACAATTTTCAATTCCGACAGTTGAGGTTAAACGAAACGTGATATGCGCTCACAGATGGCACTATTCAAATGTTTTAGAAAAAGATGCTTTTAGAACTCAACAGTTAAGGCTCAACAAAACGTAATGTGCACTCACAGTCGACGTTAATTTAAATATTTTATAAAAAAAAACACTTTTAGCACATAATGCTTTTAAATATTGAAACAAATTGTTTGTTGGCGGGTGTACATATGGAATATGAAATAGAATGTAAGTTTAAAGCTTATGTCCTTCAAGAAATTTATATAAATACTGTACGTGTTCTTGAAGGACTTGAGCTTTAAATCTACAGTAATAATTTATTCCGTTTCATATTCCATGTGTACACCCGCCAACAAACAATTTGTTTCAATATTTAAAAGCATTATGTGCTAAAAGTGTTTTTTTTATAAAATATTTAAATTAACGTCGACTGTGAGTGCACATTACGTTTTGTTGAGCCTTAACTGTGAAGTTACCTCTTTCAAGAAGGCGGGTGCTTTTTTTAAAATTCAATACAATATGTTGATAATAAATTGCAAACAGTGTACTAATTTTTAAACTATCTTATCTTTATTTTGTTTAATGTAAATATGTAGTACTTTTGTATTGTTTGTGGGACTCCGCCTATATGTTTTTATAGTTAAAAAAATAAAATGTATGTACATTTATTATAATCTCTTTGTTTATTTGTTACAAAAAAAAACAGAATGGGCTTTTACAACAGAATAAAATTTTTAAAATTACATGCCTGTTTAAAATTATCTGTATAATAATTAACAGAAAGAATGCACTTGATGAAATAAAGGGATTTTGATCAAATTCTTTGTAAAAATTAAAAAATTTACACTAATGTAACTTTGATTAATGAGGAAGATGATCTAAATACGTAAGTATGAATATTTAAAAACAATTATCGTAAACTTGCAAACGAAGACATAGTAATAATAATATTAATTTAACGATGTCTTTGGAAGTAAAACAGCTGTCAAACAAAACAATAATAAAAAACTATTACATTGCATTTCGCATTGGTTTAAAAAAAAATCATTGATTTAATGTTATATGTATTCAAGTTTCAGTCTACGAGGTGTGTTCAAAAGAAAAGGTGAATTTAGAATTTTTTCGTAAAGTATTTATTTATTCATCAATATCCATTTTCTCCCCTTCAGATATAATGCACTTATGCCAGTGCTTCTTCCAATCCCCGAAGCACTTCTGGAATGCGCGCTTTTCGGTATGGCCATCAGCTCGTTCTTTGATTCCGACTTTATCTCATCAATTGTGGCAAAACGCTTTCCTTTCATTAGTCTCCTCAGTTTCAGGAATAGGAAAAAGTCGCAGGGAGCCAAATCTGGTGAATACGGTGGTTAAGGCATGATTACGGTGTTGTTTTTGGCCAAATAATCACAAACAAGCATTGATGTGTGAGCTGGTGCATTATCGTGATGCAACATCCATGATTTGTTTTTCCACAATTCCGATCGTTTGAGCCGTATTGCTTCACGCAAACGTTGCATAACTTCCTTGTAGTATTCCTTATTAACCGTACGACCTGTTGGCAAGAACTCATAATGCACCACGCCATTGTAATCGAAGAAAACAGTGAGCAAAACCATCACATTTGATCGAATGTGGCGTGCTTTTTTCGGTCTTGGTTCTTCTGGCCGCTTCCATTGGGATGATTGGGCCTTGGTTTCGATGTCATAACCATATACCCACGTTTCATCACCAGTTATGACCCTTTTAAGCAAATCTGGATCGTCGTTAACGTCATTCAACAACTCCTGAGCGATACTAATGCGACGTTGCTTTTGCTCAAAATTTAGCAATTTCGGAACAAACTTCAATGCCACACGTTTCATGCCCAAAACATCCGAGAAAATTGCATGGCATGATCCGATTGATATGCCAATATCCTCTGCAACTTCCCTAATAGTGATTTGACGATTTTCCAAAACCATTTTCTTCACTGTTTCGATGTTTTCTTCGTTTGTTGACGTGGTTGCAACTCCAGGACGCTCATCATCATTAACATCTTCTCGGCCTTCTGTAAAGCGCTTGTACCACTTATAAACACTTTTTGAGACAAAGTAGACTCGCCGAATGCCACAGTCAACATTTTAAGTGTGTTGGAGCACTTTATTCCATTTTTAATGCAAAATTTAATACATATTCTTTGATCCATTTTTTTCAAAAGTAAAAAATCGAAGAACACACAAAAACGTGACTAACCTTTCCAGTTGTCAAAAACAAACCACTAATCCAAAATGGCTGATAATGCTAACATATGTGTACCAACATAACAAGAGAAAAATTCGACAATCGAATGTACACAGCCCGCGAAAATTCAAAATTCTCCTTTTCTTTTGAAAACACCTCATATAATTTCGTACTGTTTGTACATATTATTATTGTATTATTTTGTGTGTTTGTTCTTTTTAAATACAGTGAATCCTTGATATCTCTTTTATTGCTTCATAATGTTTCTTCCCTTAGGAGATACATTCTGGATTTAGACAAACCAAATTCCAAGTATCAAAACTTAGTTCAGGTGTTTCGAACTCCATCACGTTTGATGGTCATCAAATCAATGATCAGCACCGTTTTGAATTTTTTTTACATTTGTGAACGGACTTTGTTAAATGTAGTTTCTTGGCCCCCTTTCAGATTTTAATCAAATTCAGTTGTCAAGCATAACAATCATGTTATGGTTTTTGGCTGATCACAATTTGGTGAAAAAGCTAGAATGGGTCAAAAATCGACGTTTAAAGGGGACTGTTTGATTGTAAACAAATTTAAATGGTGCAGATTGTCGAATTGATGATCATCAAATGTGATGGAGTCCGATACTCCACAACCCAAAAGTCTTTCGACTTTTAATTTTAATTTATCCCGAAATCGAAAGGCTTGGGTTTATGTATTCTGAATATTTAATATGTATTAAGTATAATATATCTGCATAATGGTTGATATGTAAAACAGTTCTAGTTTGGGAAGTGCATCTATTTATTTATGGAATTTTCAACAAAATAATAGAAAGGTGTTTCGCTAGTTTTACCGTATTGACCTGAATTTAAGTTACCATTTACGTGTGAATATTACGAGTGCCATTCTATGCTTATTTTAGTGTTTTATAGAATTAAATTGAAACAGTTTCACTATTCCACACCACATTCTGTTCCATTATTCATATTTTGTGGGAATGACCCGTGAATGTATATAAGAAGTGTGTTTAGTAAATGAGTTGTGGAGATGCATAACCTGCTCTAGAATTATTATTATGCTATTTTTTTTTTTGCATAACATTGAACAGATTTTTTAACCTTAATTTAATAGTATTGTATTAAAGGTAAAGGTACAAGCATTTAGTATCGCTTAAGTTCAGGTAGAATATTTTTTTATTACAATAAAACACTTAAATTTTATTCGTTTTTTTTTGCTTATGTTATGAAACTATATATATCTACTATTTATTTTAACTTATTGACAATCATAAGGGCCGGTATTTCAGTTATTTTTCTAGCCCAGCTTCAGAGATATTTACATTCATCAACTAGCTATTAGCGTCACGTAGTAATCTTATACCAGAGAGTAACTTGATGAATGTAAATATCACTCGCCGAGCTTAAGGGTCCAGTATAAGACCGTGTATTCACCGCCGTCAGGAATTTTAGGCAGCTAACTCAAAACCACGCACTACTGCGGGCCGGCTGCAGGATCGCCACTTGCTTTGGGGAAATGGGTACAATGTAGACCACACCGAATTGGAAAAAAAATGTTCGGCATATTGATGCAGTATGAAACAAAAAACATTTGCTCTATATTTTATTTTTTTGTTTATTCGCTGCATAAAAATAAATTAATAGAAGCTTGACAGACTTAACTTAGCAGTCAGAAAAGGGAGGATTTTTTTTGCCGCCTACTGCAAAATAAATTTTGACAGGACCCATATAAAGTACCTACCTTGTACAAAATTTATTTTTTTTACTATTTACGTATTTATTTTTGCTTCGGAAATGTTATAGGATTGGGTAACGTGGACCACCTGCTCGGAAATATTTGTAAGTACAGTTTTTTGACATAGGGAATTATTTTCATAGTTTTTGAGTCAAGGAATCCGATTTTCGATTGTCCACTTGGGGATTCAAGATGGTTGAAATGAATTAGACGCTTTTTTATATGGCCTTTTTATTAATGGCTTTGGTTTTTATTAATGGTTAAGGAATCCGACTGTTACATTTGACCTAAGAACCAAGATGGCGGATGTGAATTAGTTCCCTTTTATTAAACGAGAATAAGAATTATTTCTCTTTCGATAATAGTTGGGATTTAGAAACGCCTTTCACTATTGTATACTAAACAGCAGTAAAAATAAAACATATGTAGATAACAATGATTTACAACTCAATCCAGATGCACACAATAAGCTTGAATACAATTCACTAGTAGTCCAGTCAATGAATGCAATAAGAAAACTGAAATTTTTCAGGTGGGTGTACCTATAACAGGGAGTATTTTCACAAAACTCCCCTATCTTCCCCTTGTCCGTCCCCCTTCCCAAAAGTAAAGTAGACTAAATATGCTACAATTTGAAAACAAATCGGTTTCTAAGGACTTAATAGTGTCTGAGATACAGCTGTTCTAAATTATCCAAATTCTTCGTAAGTTGTCATTCTTCGCTGTTTTTTTAAGAGTTTTGGTCAATTTTGACAGCGAAGGAGTAATTTTTCGGCAAACGTTAATCAATATTTTTTTAAAGTACGCTAAACATGCTACAATTTGAAACCAAATCGGTCTCCGAGGACCCAATATCGTCCGAGATACAGTTGTTCTAAATAACGGAAAAAAATCTGTGTTGTTATTTTTCGCTATTTTTTAGTGTTTTTGTCAATTTTGATCGCGAAGGACTAATTTTTTTGGCAAATATCAAAGTGAATTATTATGCCATAATTTAAAACTAAATTGGTCTCCGGGAACCCAATAGCGTCCAAGAAACATCTGTTCTAAATAACGCAATTTTATTCTTTGTGGTCATTCGTCTAATTTATTATATTTATTTATATTGTGCCGTATAATAAATGAACCATTTTTTGGCCCATCTTGAAGAATGTTGCAAAGAAATGTGATTACAAAAAAAATATATCGAAAATACGCAATTCCCACATTCCGTAAGTTGGGTTGCAGTTTAACACTTCTCTCCCCCAGATATACGTCATAAAATTGAAAAAAATATTGAATTTCAAATGGACGTTCGTTCGCTTCGATGATTTTCTCTCAATTGATTTGTTCCGGTGAAATCTTTTGTTTTATATAGATCGCGCGGCGACTGCCGTTTCCCATACAATTTTTCTATGACAGAACTGAAACTAAAAATTCGTAAGCTTTGAGTGAATTACACATAAAATGTAGATTTACTGAATTATTTTTAATAAACGATCTCGGTTCTTGATCTTATTTACTGTGAGATTGTGAAAGGATTTTAATTAAACATGTTTTAATGGGTGCAGTTAACATAACGGCGAAGGCACTGTCGAGCGTTTTACTTAAAATTGCAGTAGATATTTCATATATAATGTAAAAGATTACAGTTTAAGAATTTACCTCAGTGAAAACCTTAGACACTTTCGTATCTTTCCGTTAAGAATTTGCAGATAAATTATGTATTGTATTGCTTACATTAGCATACTGCGAAGGGACGTTTAGCGCCTTATTTGAGTCTTCCCCCTTAACCTTTGGAATGCCGAGCTCTCGCGGGCTAATATTTCCATGGTGTGCCGAGGGTAAAATTTTGCATGAGGCCTACTGTGCAATGGTTGAGTCTATTTTCGTAATAACTTACTTGTTTTTTTGAAAAATGATGTTTTTGTAAATTGTACCATCAATGTGTTTAGATATTTATAAAAAATGTGTATATACTCGTATATCATAAATAATTTCCCCAGAATAGCTACTCATATTCTACATATATACGAAAAGAAAGTATTTTTTTATGTTCCCCATCAGATACACCTTCATTCAACGGATACAAATTTTGCATGTCCAATGGGCAATCTCGGCGCACTAGAAGTTAAAAAGTAAGTGAAAAGGCCCTGAGTTGTGCAACAGCTGAGGTTTTTCCTTCCAAAATACCTATAAAACTTAGAGCTACGCTAAAGAATTATTTGTGCAGTAGATTAATGAAAAAAATAAATTATAACCAATTTTTTGCAGTTTCAAAGGTGTCAAGTCCATACGGAGTATCACGTAAAAAATCCTAGTTTCCAGCAGAGGTTGTCAGATTTTCGTCTAAAAAATTTTTAATCTATGGAATTTACTGACAGCTTGTGACTGTCACTTGTCAAAACACTGTTTTCCTAGGAAAAATAAATTTTATAAAATGAATTCCGACGTCGAAAATTCGCTGATTGTTAAAGAAATTGTGCATCCGGGGAAAAAATACACGCCGCTTAGAGATGGGTGCAAGGTAAAAATACTGATTATACGTTACTTTAGTCAGATTTATCGAGGTTATTTGTGAATATTTGTACTTATTGTTAATGTTTTTTTTAATCGTTATTGCTTAACATAATATACCTTTTTAGCTTCACTTTCATTTTCAAACGAGGAGGACTGATGTTGATAATAGTCTGGTTGACGACAGTCGCGTTATTGGGAATAAAGAGCCCATGATGTTGGTTTTGGGGAAGAAGTTCAAGATGGAATGCTGGGAGGCTATGGTGCAAAAGATGGCCGTCGAGGAGGTTGCTAAATTCACAGTAGACAAAAGCGTAAGTTCAAAATTAAAAATCTTTTCGTATTTAATAATAATAAATTAAAAACACTTCCGTTCGTTAAAATGAACAACAGATGCTTAAAATATACATACCAATGAAAATTCGCGAAGACAAACGCGATTCCTAAAAAATGTTCTCATTGTTGTTTTTTAGACACCAAATGGTTTGTTCCATTTGGCTTTTTACTTTATTTTTTACAGTTAACGGAATAATTTTAAGCTCTATACTGCCGTGGTAAGTAAAACACAGTAATTACCAAAAATGAGTTGAATATGGGAAGTTATTAAGTGTCAAATATCTTATGTTTTTCATATTAAAAAAAGATGATTGTTTTTGATGTTATCGCAATTTCATCGCTGTTAGTAAGTAAAAATGCAGTATTTCTATTTCTGTAAGTAAAAACACAGTTCCTACATTGAAGTAACACAATGTGTTTTTATCTACCATCTTGATATACATTCTCCCATTGCACTTTCTTTCACTCTATAGTGGCGTTTCTTAACCTAGATTTTTGACGTTTGAGTTTTTTTCATTGTTCTATTATTCTAAATGCCGTTTTATACTTAAAATAAAGATGAAAGGGGGTATAATATATCTTGTTAAACTTATAAACATAGTAAAATATTGTACTGTTTTTTTACTTACCACAATTACTTGATAAACATTCACCATTGTATAAAATTTCAGCTGGTGATTCAGTATCCATTTGTGTCTAAAACTTTGAGGGATCTCAGCAAGAACGCCTGCGACAGGAGGAACCACTTCTGTGGTGTGACTTTACAGAACGAGGGAATTGGATACAAAGATCTGAATGGTCTCATAGCTAAACCGTGCGATCTGATATTTATTATAGGTAAGAAACATGAAAATCATAGTACTTGTTTGAACCTGATAATTTCGCATTATTTTTTGGGAAATGTGGTTATTTTTCAGGAGTAATTTTGCAACAAAGTGGTGTTATGTTCCCTTTTTGGTATTTTTTTTTACAAAAGTGGTGCATATTTTTTTATTTATTTTATATTATAAAATTAAAATTTTTGTTAAAAAATATTTTTAATTAATTTATTAATAATTTTTTGATACATACATTTATATAAACATAGGTACAAAGGTTAAAAACATTTATTTTTATAATTTCTTCAAACGAGTGATATTCACTTTGTGGCGTCATTATTAATAAATAAATTAAAAAATATACTTTGTATTCACCACTTTATTAATATACACAGAATGCTTTCTTCATCAGGAATATATAGAATACTAAAAATAATAATGTCAAGTATAGACAAATGATAAAAATTAGAACACAGTAATAATCTAAGAATAGACAAATTATAAACATAAACAAAAATTTTGTCTAAACAAAGTGAAAAATTCTATATAGTTTTAGAAACTTACAATTTATTTACAAGGTTATTTTGTATTATATACAACACTGCAACAATAGTACATTTCTAATGCTTGAGAAATGATAGTGTTCAATGAAAAGATAAATACAGAAACAGTTAAGCATAGCACTGTAAGCACACATAGAATTTGTATAAATCTTGTTGGTTAAAAGAATTTGTATTTTTTTCAGAATTATTAAAAGTAGAATTCCCGGAAGACTATGAGAAGGATTCTTGGCAACTGAGTGATGAGGAAAGGCTGAATAATATCCCGGTGCTGAAGGAGAAAGGGAATGAATTGTTCCGCAGAAAGAGCTATAAGGCAGCGGCAGACATGTACCATGAAGCCATCGCCCTGTGCGAACAGCTCAGTATTAAGTTAGTTTTATTCTTCTTCTTTCCTATCGTGGGGTCAAAGGGGAACATCAAAGTCTCTGAACCAGTCTAAAACCTCAGGCGTCGCCCTGCAGACATAATCAATTCCGCCGGGGAATGAATGAAGCAGGCATTCGTCGATTATATGCTCGGTGTCCTGCATCACATCACATTCACACAAAGCCTCATCACGACCACACCAAGAGTCTTTGAGGCCTCACCTTTGCATCTTGTGGGGACAACGGCTGTGTGAGCATGTTATCCTGTTAATAGAGTATACGGATTATTTGCTCATAATAGTATGTGTATAGCGCAGCATGTGTTCACCCCAATCTACCAGAATTGAAACTGGTGGTGATAAAACATATTTGACGCATTATACACCTTGTAGAATTATTTGAAATATTTTGGGGTAGTTTTTTTCTTTTTTTTTTTCAATACTTTAGAGAGCTATTGCTACTTTCATTTGAAAGAACATTAATGGCGGGTTGTTTCACAGAATTTGAAGGATGCAACAAAATTTCAAAGTTAATATTCAAGTTCTGTCCAAGTTTTGTTATTATTACATTATTGGCCAGTTGTATCACGGTGCTTGAATAATAACAGAACTTGAATATCAACTTTGAAATTTTGATGAATCCTTCAAATTCTGTAAAATAACCCGCCCTAAGTCTCTAAGGGCGTGTTTCACTGAAACTGACAAATCCATACACTATATACAATAAACATTAAACAATTTAAAGGGTGTCAATCTTGTTTTTGCATATTGAAGTTGTTTTACAGAAAAACTCTATTATAAGGTTTTCGAAGGGTCTGGAAAAAAAAAAATCTTTTGCGGGAAAACTTATATGCATAAAACTTTTTTTTGTTACATGAATACTGCACAAGAGTCACAACTGCTCCCAACCGTCTGGAGCCAGTGAGACTATGGCATTCCCAATTGGGGAATGTTGTGAGGCTGAAGGTATTGGGGAGGGGAAGGAGAAGGGGAAGAGGGTGGGGAAATACCTGGCTATTCAGATCTGGTCACTAAACACGGCTAAAGCCATTTCAAGCAACGTTTCAATTCTGAATGGTGGTCTTTCACCAGGGTAATACTGAGAGTATCGTCCACTCTGGAAAGTGCGCAAATATACTATATATTATTTTTAAATGAATTAATTGTGAAACAGCACAAATTAATTAAATAAAATTTACATGCGCATGCCGGGATTTGAACCCGCGTCCTTCGGATTCGTAGTCGAGAGCCTTACCCCTCGACCATGGAGGCTGTCAATAGAATAAATAATAAAGAATAGAAGTGCCTTCCGTGTATATATAAATGGAAGTCCGTGTGCCTTTAACTTAGTGTCTTTTGGTTCTAGCCACATAAGACCCAATGAAAATACAACGCTCTGTCTTTCTTATACTGCCTACATTGTATATTGCCATTCCATTTGATCAAAATGAAATGATGAAATAATTTTTTGTATTACAAATTTAAGGCCCAATGGATCATGAAAAATGTCCACATGGCATTTTTTGCATTATATGGTTTCTCTATATACCCTAACCGATTTATTATTATTTTCGTAGAGAAAAACCACATGATGAGGAATGGAAAAAGCTAGAAGAGACTAAAATACCACTGCTGCTTAATTATTCGCAATGTAAATTGATTGAAGGAGACTTCTATGCTGTCATTGAACACTGCACAACTGTCTTGAAGGCTGACCCAGGTGAGAACCATATTGTTAGAGCGGTGATTCCCAAGGTGGACCATAAGAGAGGCCACTCGAGGTGATCTCGAAAACAAATGGGGGACAGTGAAGGGCTACAAGGTGGACGGCTGAAATTTTAGTGATGATTACAAATTAGTCCATATATTGTTGCAAGAAACATGCATACTAGGTTTGTTCAAAAGAAAAGGTGAATTTTGAATTTTCGCGGGCTGTGTACATTCGATTATCGACTTTTTTGTTTTGTTATGTTGGTACATATATGTTTATCATATGTTAGCATTATCAGCCACCTTGGATTAGTGGTTTGTTTTTGACAACTGGAAAGGTTAGTCACGCTTTTGTGTATTCTTCGATTTTTTACTTTAAAAAAAAATGGATCAAAGAATATGTATTAAATTTTGCGTTAAAAATGGAATAAAGTGCTCCAATGCACTTAAAATGTTGACTGTGGCATTCGGTGAGTCTACTTTGTCTCAAAAAAGTGTTTATAAGTGGTACAAGCGCACAAGGTCGTACGTTTAATAAGGAATACTACAAGGAAGTTATGCAACGTTTGCGTGAAGCAATACGGCTCAAACGATCGGAATTGTGGAAAAACAAATCGTAGATTTTGCATCACGATAATGCAACAGCTCACACATCAATGCTTGTTTGTGATTATTTGGCCAAAAACAACACCGTAATCATGCCTCAACCACCGTATTCACCAGATTTGGCTCCCTGCGAATTTTTCCTATTCCCAAAACTGAAGAGACCAATGAAAGGAAAGCGTTTTGCCACAATTGATGAGATAAAGTCAGAATCGAAGAATGAGCTGATGGACATACCAAAAAGCGCATTCCAGAAGTGCTTCGAGGATTGGAAGAAGCGCTGGCATAAGTGCATTATATCTGAGGGGGATTACTTTGAAGGGGAGAAAATGGATACTGATGAATAAATAAATACTTTACGAAAAAATTCAAAATTCACCTTTTCTTTTGAACAAACCTCGTATGAACCATTAATTATTAATTTATAGATGAATTAATACTTCGTAATTTTTTCTACAGTGTTCACCTAACTAGGTTACCCGGGACCTGTTGAACATTAGGTGAACATTAGCGTACTATAAAAGGTATCATTGTGGAGATCAGAGTGCTGAAAAGATTGTGTTGAGATATAGTTGACTGCGGAAATTAAAGTTCTTATCTCTCAGTCCCGATGGTTTATATTTGAATCTTGCTCATAAACGTATTTTGCTAAAGTTAGTAAGATAATAAATAATAAGTAATTTGATGATATCCTCTGTTCAGATAACATCAAGGCTTTGTATAAGAGGGCGAAAGCTAACATGGCGGCTTGGAGCCCCACGGCAGCCGTCAATGACTTCATGAGAGTCAAGGAGTTGGATCCTCTCCTGTCTGCTGCCATCAATAAAGACCTCAGATCCATCGAGGATATGCACAAAGTACGAGATGCAGAGGACAAGGAGAAACTTAAGAACCTATTCGGATAGACTACAGACTAATTACGACCAAACATAAATCTTACAAAATTATTCATCATGTTATGAACTACATATTGATTCAAAATTTTATGTTAATGTATCATATTTTTGTGACATGCTTCTAATCTACAGACTTGAGGGAGACAAGTAAGCAATTTTATAACTTTACGGTTGAGTGGATCAAATATTTAACTGTTTAATACTGAAATTTGTAGTATAAATGCATAATTGATGTAATGTAAAATTCGTTGCATCAGTGGTTAGATTGACTGGTAAACCGATTGAAGAGTATTGTGGGCGTGTCTGGTGTGCCCGAAGAAAGGTTAATTCTCACCCATCCGAAACTTGGCGTTCTTTTCAAATCATCAGCTTGTATCATTTGCGGGCGACCTTTGCTTTTTTAACTAAGCATTCCGTAATCGGAATTCTACTATACAAATATCGTTGCTGTTCTAACTCAACTTCATATCTACAAAATCATCTTTTCTCAGGAGATGAAAGAAACTGTATTTTCCTTATTTTTTAGTAATTCTTATTAATTTAATTAATACATTACGTTACATATTTATGTGTTAATTATATAAGAGAAGAATTGCTTTAAAAAATATGTACGACTTCTGTCACACGCGCGCCAGCAATCAGAATCCGCACCACAGGAGAAGAGCTCTACTCCGGGATGTTTTAGTATTGTCCTTGGAATATTAATAATGGCCGTACAGCCGTCCGTATCGTACACTATGAAGATAAGCTTCGAGAATTTATTGAGTCTCACTGATGTTCTGGATGTTTATTTACATTTGAAAAGGTACTTGAAGACATTAGTGATGTATTCTTTGTAAAAAAACAAATTAAATCACATGCGTGATTATTGTTTAAAGTAATAAATTAGATTGATGATAAACAGCCCCGCGTGTGACAGAAGTCATACATATTTTTTAAAGCAATTCTTTTTTTATTTAATTAACACATAAATATGTAATGTAATGTATTAATAAAATTAATAAGAATGACTAAAAAATAAGGAAAATACACAGTTTCTTTCATCTTCAGAGAAAAAACGTTTTTTGTAGATAATGAGGTTGAGCAGAGCAGCGACGATATGTGTTGTTCATTTTCATAGTTATTACTTATCATACACGGGATCTACAGAGGTAACCTACCCAAGGTACAGAGAATTAATATTATGTACTAGATAACTTGTGGCCACATACATAACATCGGTTTGTAAGAGTGACATAACCTAAAATGTTGGTTCTCTTTCAAACTTAACACATTGATTGCTACGTATTTTCAAGTAAATTCACTGGATGCTGCAAATTACATCTAATTTAAATACAGAATAAAACTGATACAAATATACTTTTTCCTAAAATAATACTTACAATTTCTTTGTACACGTGTCAGACATTGATAAACATCCACAACAGTCAAGTGACAAGCTGGCCGGCACACCGAATGCGAAACGAATAACATGCGAATTTACGTGAAGTTTTCTTATAATTTACAGTGTATATAATCCGTACGTGCTAGGCGCGTACTCAGCACCTAATGAAATGTCGCAATACGCGCTAGACGCGTTTTCAGCAATCAATGTGTTAAGTGAATTTAGCTTAGAATTCAAATAATATTACTTTTATTTGTACTTCTCATTTTTGTAAAAGGGTTAAAAAAAA
Organism: Halesus radiatus; assembly: GCA_022606495.2. Classification (NCBI taxonomy): domain Eukaryota; kingdom Metazoa; phylum Arthropoda; class Insecta; order Trichoptera; family Limnephilidae; genus Halesus; species Halesus radiatus. The sequence goes on from JAHDVE020005642.1 coordinate 89,241, forward strand.
AAACACCCTTGTTTTAACTTGACATTAGTAAAAACCATTGAACATTATTAAACATTCTTAGTAAAAATTTTGGATAATTGATACTGAAGTCAAACATTCTAGCAAAAATGTTTATGAAAACATTGGTCCAATGCGAAATGCAACGTTCTCACTGAAAATTGACGTGCCTTCACTTCTGCAGTTCCGTATCAACTGCAAATTTTTTTTTTTTTTTAAAAGAAAGACAAATATTCCCTGGTTACGAATAACCTGACAATATTTGAAAATGTCCTACTACCATCACAGTAAGCGGAAGATGTTGCTTGTGTCGTAAATGGAGGACTTGAAGCCAGCCGAGGAATTGAACTCACGACGCCTGGGTGAGACCCAAACGCGATGCCAACTCAGCCACTGACCGGTCAAATACATCATTATTACCGAAAACCGTTGGAGATATTCTCCAAATAAGAATAGCGACAATACTGTCCTCTCTAGCGGTGAGTAGGAATGGTACAAAAATGTTACTCTGCCAGATAAAAGATTAATTGCTTTTAGAATGAATTTTTTTAGGTATCTTAAAAATGATGATTTTTGAGATGTGTCACTCTTCTTGCAAACCGACGATACGTATTAAACATTACGAATACATAAATAAAAAATTAACACCAAGTATACTAACAGTCTTGTAGTAGTCAGAAAATATATGTCTACATGTGTACTTATTTTGCAGTTGTTGGCACCGCTAATGTAGATTTTGTAGATAAAAAAACTATAGATTTAAAAAATAGTTTGTTCCTCTTTTGACGGTCTGCAAAAATAAGTGCGTCAAACTGCATGTACTTGTACTTAGTAAATTAATACTGTATATTTTTTAATGTAAAACAAATAAAGCAAAATAACAATGAAATTCAAAGTATATATATCAACCTTTGTTAAAATTAAAAAATATATATTATAAATGCAATTTCCATAATACGCTAAAATGGTATGTACTAATAAATTTATGAGGAAATGTTTATTTATTCTAAAATAAAAACCACATTTGTTTTACATTCTTTATTTAAAAAAATACCTAATAATACAATGTCCAAAAATCTTCCTTCATTTACACACTGGTATTTTTTACAGGTATAATAAAGCTCTCGGTTCATAGTCATTTTTCAAATCTTTTAATTACCAAGTATACACATCTCACACTTTGTCTGCAATGTCTTCTTTTACTTCGACTTCTTTATTTACATTGACTTCTTCTTTTAAATTCTCATCTTCTTTTACATCCACATCTTTTTTTACATCCACTTCTTCCTTAACTTTTTTTTCTTCTTTGACTTCATTTGCTTTAATTTCCTCCGTAATGGATGGAGGTACCACCATTTTTTCTGTTGCGGTAATTTTTTCCAAATCCTGAAACCAAAAAAATAATATAAATAAATCCATTATGCCGGCTGTGCATACTCGCCGACAGCTCACTATGTACACACTTGCTGAATCATTTCAAGTGTGGATACTCGCCAAGATCGAGATGTTAAAGGCAACTGCTGCTCTTTGTCTTTGTGCTATTAGCCACTATAATTTTTTGCACATTAAAAAATTAGTAAACCGTGGCGAAGAGGAAGATGGTGGATGGTTACCATGCACTGTAATAGAACAGGGTATGCTTATATTATTTCAGGAGAACCAGTTAGCAGAACTAGTGGCGGAACCTTCTGGCAAATTCGATAAATTTACTTTCAATATTTGTCTTTTACGTTTGTTGGGTCCCATAATACCGATTCTCCTGGATAAAATTCCCAAAAACTCGAACTCGTCAGAAACGACATCAAGCAAACACAGTTGGTGGGGAACTAAAGGAGTGAGCGTGTACATGCGCGATCTCACTTACCTCGCGAGACCAAGCCTAACTACTAACTCCTTTGACTTTGGCCTAAAATACCGACACTCAACTGAGAGGTGGCGAGCCGGGGCGAGAGTGAGACGAGACGAGAGCACAATGTATGCACTCGCTCTCTGTCTTTCTCGGGGTGACTCGGCGAGTGTGTATAGCTGGCATTACATATTGTAATATAACCCCACTTCTAAGGGATCACCTTCATTGGCTTCAATGCCCTGAAAGAATAGAGTTCAAGATCTGCTTACTGACCTTCAAAGCATTGCAGGGAATGGCGCCAACCTATATATCGGAACTATGCATCCGACTGGACTTAATCGATAGACAGCTTAGTCTGAGGTCAGCAGATCTAGATGCTACGAATCGTCTAATTGAACTTTCAAGGTCTACTATGATCGCTCTTTTCGTGTAAATGGACCTCTCATTTGGAATAAACTTCCCCCAGCTCTTACTAATATCCAGAAATTGACTGAATTTAAATGGGCTTTAAAAACAAAATTCTGAATTTAAATGGGCTTTAAAAACAAAATTATTTAAAAAATTCTACTGCCTATAAATTTTAATTTCTCTTCAATTTATTGTAAAAACCCATTTCCTCAAGCGCCTGGTAGTTGTTTGGTTTCGGATTCCTCCGTATATAATTTTAATTTTTTTTTATGTGAAGTCAGTTATTGCTGAACATAACCCGACTCCTGTCTTAAAATGTTACTATTTTTGCAGTATTATTGTGAATGTGTTATTTTTGTATAACAGTACTGTATAACAATACTGTATAATATATAACATAGTATAATATAGTATAACAGTACAGTATAACAATACTGTATAATATTTTGTAATTTTATTAGATGAATATACACCTAAGGAGTACTGTAGGAGTAATATTAAGAATAAGCAAGAATGTATGTAATATGTTAAGAATGTATAAATAGAATGTAAAAGGAGCACTGTAGGAATACCACTGAATGGAGTTATTTAATATATTTTTTTTAATTCAATTTATTTTTTTATAACTTATTGAAGTTTGTAAACCTCATTGTAATATTTAATCATTGAGAAGATAATATTAACATCCCAAATGAACCAGGAAACCGAAAAAGCAACAGAAATTAAAAAGATTTCAGTCGCATCTGGGACTCGAACCCAGGACCTCTACCTATCCGGGGTAACCGCTTAACCAACTTAGCTAATGAGACCAGTTCAATTTACGCCATTTACACCGATACCATACTTCAATTTCAAGATTTGTTAATATTATCCTCCATTTTAATAAATCCCATATTATTGGCTGCTGAAATCTTTTTAATTTCTGTTGTTTTTTCGGTTTCGTGGTTCATTTGGGATGTGTTAATATTGTCTTTTTCAATATTTTTTTAAAGATTATTTATAGCAAAGCGCACTTGAAGTGAAATAACACAAACCTGCGCTATATAAATGCTTTGTTATTATTATTATTACATAAATTGCTGAATACGGCGTCGCCATTACAATATCGAAATAAGTTCTTTCAACTGAGCAGCCTTTACAGGCAAGTTAATGTAAGTATTTTTAAGCTCTTATGTCGGTAATAAAAAAAAATGTTGTATTACGTGACATAACCTATAAATTTCACAATTGTAAGAGTCGACAAAGCCAAGCACATCCACAAAAAGCAAACAACAATTTGATTTACAAGTATTTCTCGGCGAGCGTCTCCGCTTGAGAATCTCAAGAAACGCGCCTGCGCAATCACGTCTATAAAGACCGGGGAAGAATTCAAACTGATTTGAATTTACGCTCCAAGTTAGGAGATCCCCTCAAAGCTTTGTCATTGATTGGGACATGTATCAAGCATAAATTCAACGAGATGTCAGTGGTGTGAAAATTTGAGATTATTTAGAAGCGTAAGTTTTAAAATCTTCAAATGTGTTTCATACACATAATATCGGAGAAACTTTGCGGCGCACGAGTGAGCTGCCCGCGTACAGGGCATGTACAGTGCGGCGCAGGGTTGCGCTTCCCGCGGCTGAAAGGCTAGAAAAAAAGTAGCTCAGTGCGAATTAGCCAAATACCAAGATGCATGTATTCTTACTTTCTTCCTTATATGTTTTGCGTTGCTGGTTTCTAGGCAAAGGCTTCACCTTCCATGTCAATTTTTTTTTACAGTAACTCCACACAGGAGGCTTTGAGGGAAATAATTTCCTTCAAGGTCTATATCATCTTTAGGGATGCTGTGTGGAGAGTCTTTAAGAGAATAGGAAGGAGTGAAACTGGGTCTTGAAGAGACCCATGTTGTAGGAGGGAGGAAACGCAGAGGCCGACAAATTATTCCACAGCCGAGCTGTTGCACACAAGAATGAGTCGCAAAAGTGACCCATTCTCGTGTGACATATGTTGGGCACGCGTTTGGCGTGTTTTCCGACTGCACCGGTGCTGAAAGGATCAATGACGCTAGTTCCTCAGAGCATCTTCCATTGAAATACCAGTAGAACAAGGACAGCATTCCCACCTGACATCTGCGCTCCAACGATTGCAATCTGTTTTTTAAGATAGGCGAATTTATCAAACGGACCGCCCGTTTCTGCAGAGGTAAAGGTTGTTTTCAGATATTTTGGGGCTCCTGACCAGAGGTGGCTACCAAATTCTACAGTGGGGCGTACTTGCGATTTGTACAGGGTCAGCAGTTGTGTACTATTAATGTATCTGCGGGCTCTGTACAATACGCCCAGCTTCTAAGAGGCTATCTTTACTCTGGCTTCGATGGAGCTCGCATACCTGAGCTGGTCACTTAAGGTTAGACCAAGCATATCAATGGAGGGCTTGTTGGGAAGATTGCTTCCATTAAAGGAGACTACATTGTCATTTCGATCCCTTTTAAAGGTAATCAGACATGATTGGATCTTTGAAACATTAAATTCGACGAGGTTATTTCTACCCCAAGAGGAAACCCTCTCGGCGTAACCGTCCATTGCAGATGTGATGACTTCACCAATTTCCTGGGCACATCTGGAAGGATCCGAAGTCTTAAAGCAGACAGCTGACCACGGGAAATTAAAGTGAGTCAGCAGACCACTCCTGGCATTAATCTATATTAAACTAGAAATCAGAAGTTATAATTGTATTTACCTCCTCGGTCATCCTTTCAAAGAGCAGCACCAGCTCGGTATGCCTGGTGTAGGGAAACATGTCCACACCCACGGCGCGCGTGCACACGAAGGGATCCCCGTGCATAGTTTTGGAGCTGGCACGGCCCAGGTCCAGGAAGTTCTTCATGGCAGCCGAGGGGTCGCAGGACAGGTACACCAGCCGCTTGATCTGCTTCATCCGGCGCAGCTGGGTGATGGCGCGCATATCTACAAGTCATTTTTTAAATAAAGATCTTTAAAAATAAGGTGCGGAATAAGAGGTGTTCTGCACCGAGCTTCGGTGATAAGAAAAGCAAAGCCGGATGATTAATGAGAAAGTTTGTTCCAGCGTCTAAGTCGCTGATATGAGAGTGGCAGGAGTCACAAAATGGGATAAAGTCAGTAGCATGACGATCCGAGATATGCTTAGAATCAAATCCCTGCTATTCTTCATAGAAAAATCGCAGGACATGTAATTGGTATGCCAGAAAACAAACTTCTGCATAAAATACTGGTGGCAATTCCAAAAGGGAGACGTCCAGATGGCTGCCAAAAACAAAGTCAGGGAAAGCCAACTCCAGAGGCTGTGCCTGCTACGATATTACAATATATCAATCGGTAACATGTTTACAATGAAATCAAGTTAAGTTATTTCAACAGAATTCAAATTAGATCTAATAATACTGATTTAATAAAACCCGCAGGACGAAGGAGAGTTGGGAGGCCTATGCTGAGATGGCATGGAAGCAAACGCCGCAGCCTTAGAAATAAGGAACCGAAGAGAAACAGCAGGAGACCGGCAAGAGTGGAGGTAGCCATGACTCTAAGAAACCAAGGGTTGTAGCGCCGATAATGTATGCAAGTAGTGATTAGATAATTTGATACGCACGTAATCCAGCTCTTGGAGGATCCACGATGGCGATGACGTCCTGGTGGTTGGCCCGACCCACCACGGCGGTCAGGATGTCCTCCGCTCGGCCGGCGAAGAAGTCGGAGTTGGTGATGTTGTTCGCCACGGCGTTGACCTTGGCGTCAGAAATGGCCTCGGGAATCAATTCTAAACCGAGTACCTGGCCACAGTGCTGGAATTGAAAAAAAACAGCTGGGTTCAATTTCAGATATTTATTTCCTCACAAACTTAATTATTCCTTTGAGTCAGGATCATTATAACTACATACAACACAACTAAGTTCACAATCTTCATATCATATCCTTACTGCTACAATCACGGAAGTGAAAAACCGATAGAAGTGTGTTCTGGGCGGTGTCCGTGTTTACTAAGTAAGATCAATTTTTCCTTACTTTTGGTGAAATTGATGAAAACAGCGCCCTTGAGGTGATTTTTCTCAAAAATGGCGCTATACAAATCATCCAATTATTATTATAAGTCAGTCAAACTTTGTTATAACGAGCATGAGGGAACCGACTAAAACTGCTACTTATATATGTTACTCGTTACATCACAAATAGGTTTTTTTTAAATCGTATGTACCTACTCTACCTAATAATACAGAGTAGTAATACAAAAGAAGATGTAAAAAGGGAACAAGATTGCAAAGCCCAATTTTCGAATGACTTTCGGATATTTTATGACAATTTTACATAGTGCCCGATGGATAGGAATGTTTCACATTGCTGACAATCTTACACGGGTAGTGCCATAAAAATATTAATCCGTCCCTAACGGAATTTAAGGAAATTCCTTCCAGCCGCCGCCCCCCTCGCCGTCACGCTATACCGGTACCTTTGTCTGTTCTTACTTACTTCGAGAATTGTTCTTTTTCAAACCCAATGATCGAAGTATATATTTTGAAATTGTGTTGGCTAAATTATTTGTACGCAATGGCGTGCAGCCCATAAAGGCTGAAAAGCTGTGCCTTCCGTGAGAAAAATGAATCAAAGAAATAAATTAAGCGGTAATAGAAAAATATGGCAAAATTTCAGATCAAAATGTTTTTCTCCATGAATTTGGTGAGGAATTTGTACGCCCATTTATTCAATTGACAATAACAATCCCCGGAAGGTGATAATAAAATAGCCACTTTTAAACATTTCATGAAAAACTGCACACAGCCTACTTTTGATCATAGAGCAGTGCACGCCACTGTTTGTACGGTATGTCAGTGAAACGTCCCCGTTATAACAACTAACAATTATATGAAAAGCCTGATCTAAAATATCATTGGGTAATCGCTCATTATAGCCGTGATCATTATAATTAATTGATTGATATATTTTCTAAAACTTTTCTTTATTTATAAAACATAATAAATTGATATATTTTCACCCTTATGGTTTTCATTATTTGTGCATTGTGCATTTCTCTGAATTCGATAATAAACAAATAAAATAACGAGCATAAATTTTATAATGAGATTAACCGATGAAGCATGTTATAGGCATGTCCTTGTGCTCGAAGAAAGGTCAATTTTATCTTACTTTGGGCGAATTGACAAAACCTTTTTAAATATCGAAATGCTTTCTTGAACAGATTATCAAATTTAGTAATCCTTCTGGGGCCTAGGAGTCGAAAGGTTTTATGTAAACTGGCGACATCAGTTTTCTTTCAAATGCCAATAGCTGCATTGTTACCTCTCCCTCTTTCTCAAAGTGATGCATTTAATAGAAGAATAGGTAACAACGAAGCTCTCAGTGGCAGACCATAGTGAATATTTTACATCCATTGTGGCGAATATACATCAACTCACTTTAGCAAAGCACAGTCCAATGGTGCCTGTTCCGCAGCAAATGTCCACCACTGTGGAGGTCTGTGTGGGCTGAGCCAGCTCTATGGAGGTCTCGTATAACTTGTCTGCACCAGCCGTGTTGATCTGCAAGTTCAAAATTCAGTTAGGTCGTGTTAATTCATGGTGTTTAACCTTTTGAAAGCCGCAATTTTTGGCCGAGAAATCGCTACAAAACCGGAGAGCTATTCGCATTTGCTGCGCCGTGCGCTAGTGTAATTTCGTAATTACTTACTGTTTTTTTTGCAAAATTATGTTTTTATAAATGGTACCGTCTTACTACATAATGTGTTTATGTATTTATAAAAATTGTATGTATATAATATATATCATCAGTAGTTTTCCCCGGAATAGCTTCATATATTTAGAGATATTATTTTTTTCTGTGTCATTACAAAAAAAAAAAGATAAAAAGAAATACAAAATATTTTTGATGTTTTACTATACCGTATTTTCCATAAAGTTAAATAAATGCATTTCACAAAAAAATAAATTATATGAGATTTTCCTGTAAATAAGTTCAGTAATATGACATTGTAAACGGTAAATATTTTTGGCAGTGACAGGATATTATTTATTTTTTGGCGCAAAACGAGAAGCGAGTATATTTTGAATGTAGTATTATTCATTTGCCAATCGAATAAAATGTATTTGAATATTGAACAAACATATTTAAGGCTTAAAATCTCTTGACAATGTGACCATTCCGAATCGGCTCCATAGTGCGCGTTGGTGTCCAGCGGAATATTGTGGCTGCTCCATAATGCTCATTGGCAGTCCACAGGTTAAGCCATACAAAAATACTATAAATCGAGCTCATTTACAATGAGGTGAAATAACATACCTGGAAGAAAGAAGCCGGAGAGATCCTAAATTGGAGTCCAAGAATGCTGTCAAAAATGTGAGATTCTCCCCAAATTAAATCCAATTTTGCCGAAGCATCTCTGGCCCTTCTGCAATCATTAAAATTTGTATTATTTTACTGGTTAGGTTAATTGATAATTTAGTAGCCAGTTAGTAGCTGAGTGGTCAAAAGCATCTGGTTTCCGCCCAGGCGTCGCGGGTTTAATGTTCCATCATTGTACAAGCAACATTTTCAGTTTATATGATAAATGAAGGAGGAAATCAATTATTTTTAAATAATTCGTAACATGGTAATGTTTGTCTTTCCTTTTACCTTCGAAAGAAAACTATATGAACACACATTTGATGTTTATACATATATTATTTGGCATTCTTCCAATTAGTTGAATTATAGTACAAAACATTAAGAATTATTGTCACAAATAATATTATGAAATAGCATACCTTTGTGGCATATTTTGAAAGTAGATAGATTTGATGCTCCCTTGTCTGTCAATATTGGATGTGAAATGTTCTACGAGGGATTTCTTTAGCAGTTCAATTTCTTCTTCCGATAATTGCTAAAAACGTAATAGAGAATTATTCAGCTAGATTTTAATAAATATTCACCTCTTGGGTTCTCGTTCTTTGTCCATTGTGCATTTCTCTGACTTTAATAGTAAGAAAATAAAAATTGAGGTGCAAATTTTTAGTCTATAGGTCTTATATACATTGGCGAAATCCCTGGGAAATTGCAGATGGCATGATAACACTGACTCAGTTACGGGACAGTTAGGACTCTTGTGCGGTAACATCCAATAGTCAATATTGGGGTGTAAACTCTACACTCTTGGGATACTCATACATACCTGAGGAATGACTCCTATGACCAGCATCAGGTCTCCCGAGTTGGCCGATTCCCTGATCATGACCTGCGACCAGTGGCCGCTGTGGTCCTCAGGGGAGTACGCCTTCAGCGGACTGGAGCGCACGTACTCCTGGAAAACCTGGAATCAAATATCACATCAGCCATGTTAATACACCACAGCGATAGTTAATTCATCTCAATTGTCAAATAAATGCAGTTTTATATCTTTGACAAGCTAAAATACACATGTAGTAAACAAAACATGAACTCTAGCAGTTTATATAATACCATTAGTTACAACAGAATTTCAAAATATGAAATATTAGATGTTTAAATGGATACTTCAAAAGCTTTTTTCAAATTTATCTAGTCAATTATGCTGGGTTCCCACCCCATCTATTTTATGAAATAGATCAGTGAGGACAGAGACTTTCTATGCGATAGAATGCCAGATAGAAATAGAAAGCCCAATGTTGAATTGACTTCAACTTTTGTTGAATGAAATGCATCATAGAATAGATAAGGCATTAGTCATTCATCAAAATGACATGGATCTAATAAGTTAAATATGTATTATTTTGTGTTTTGGTTCAAGTTTATCAAGTGTTATATATTTTATGTTTTATTTATGAGGTGTTTCAAATTGTCAATACAGTAGAACCCCATTAAATCAAACCCCAATAATTCAAAAAAAGTGCGTTAAAAATCCCCAGATATTTTCCTTCGTAGAAAATACCGACCGTCTGGAACCAGTGAGACTATGGCATACCCAATTGGGGAATTTTGTGAGGCTGAAGGTATTGGGGAGGGGAAGGAGAAGGGGAAGAGGAAGGTGGGGGAAATACCTGGCTATTCAGATCTGGTCACCAAACACGGCTAAAAGCCATTTCAAGCAACTTTTCAATTCTGAATGGTGGTCTTTCACCAGGGCGATACTGAGAGTATCTTCCACTCTGGAGCGTGCGAAAATATACTACATATTATTTTTAAATGAATTAATTGTGAAACAGCACAAATTAATTAAATAAAATGCGGTAAACATTCGATTTGCGCAGTTATACATCTTCCTAATTCGTAATTTTGAATCCGCGCCGGTTATCGCCATCAATTTTTAAATTTGAGAAAGTTTTATTAAATTAAAAGCGGTAAAATTTAAGAATAAATATGGACTAACAATGATGAGGTTGATAGCTGGCAGCCCAGTTTATAGGCAATACACACGGTATGTTGTGCTGTTTTTGGCTGGGGATACAAGAATTCAAACGTTAAAAAACAATTTTCGTATGAAATTTTAATGTTATAAAAAAAATGCTACTTTATTTAAGTTTATTATGTTAGACGGTAAACATTAATAAAAAAAAATTATTATTGAAGAAAAACTGCCACTCGGATTCTGCCCATTTTGGCAACGATTCAAAAATTATAACATTGAGAATGCATTTAACTGTCTTAAAAAAATAAGTATTTATTTTTGAAGATGGATATAAAATAATTTTAAAAAAAGGAGTCAAATTCCATATTTCGATTTATACGGAAATACGACTATTTACGAGGTGTGTTCAAAAGAAAGGGTGAATTTTGAATTTTCGCAGGCTGTGTACATTCGATTATCAATTTTCTTTTTTTGTTATGTTGGTACATATATGTTTATCATATGCTGGCATTATCAGCCATTTTGGATTGGTGGTTTGTTTTTGAAAACTGGAAAGGTTAGTCACGTTTTTGTGTGTTCTTCGATTTTTTACTTTTGAAAAAAATGCATCAAAGAATATGTATTAAATTTTAAGTTAAAAATGGAATAAAGTGCTCCAACGCACTTAAAATGTTGACTGGCATTCAGTGAGTCTACTTTGTCTCAAAAAAGTGTTTATAAGTGGTACAAGCGCTTTACAGAAGGCTGAGAAGATGTTAATGACGATGAGCATCCTAACCTAACCTAACCTAACCTAACCTAACCTAACCTAACCTAACCTAACCTAACCTAGCCTAACCTAGCCTAACCTAGCCTAGCCTAGCCTAGCCTAACCTAGCCTAACCTAACCTAACCTAACCTAACCTAACCTAACCTAACCTAACCCAACCACGTCAACAAACGAAGAAAACATCGAAACAGTGAAGAAAATGGTTTTGGAAAATCGTCAAATCACTATTAGGGAAGTTGCAGAGGATGTTGGCATATCAATCGCCTCATGCCATGCAATGTTCTCGGATGTTTTGGGCATGAAACGTGTGGCAGCGAAGTTTGTTCCGAAATTGCTAAATTTTGAGCAAAAGCAACGTCGCAATAGTATCGCTCAGGAGTTGTTGAATGACTTCAACGACGATCCAGATTTGCTCAAAAGTGTCATAACTGGTGATGAAACGTGGATATATATATGGTTATGACGTCGAAACCAAGGCCCAATCATCCCAATGGAAGCGGCCAGAAAAGCCAAGACCGAAAAAAGAACGCCAAGTTCGATCAAATGTGAAGGTTTTGCTCACTGTTTTTTTCAATTACAATGGCGTGGTGCATCATGAGTTCTTGCCAACAGGTCGTACGGTTAATAAGGAATACTACAAGGAAGTTATGCAACGTTTGCGTGAAGCAATACGGCTCAAACAATCGGAATTGTGGAAAAACAAATTATGGATTTTGCATTACGATAATGCACCAGCTCACACATCAATGCTTGTTCGTGATTATTTGGCCAAAAACAACACCGTAATCATGCCTCAACCACCGTATTCACCAGATTTGGCTCTCTGCGACTTTTTCCTCTTCCCGAAACTGAAGAGACCAATGAAAGGAAAGCGTTTTGCCACAATTGATGAGATAAAGTCAGAATCGAAGAACGAGCTGATGGCCATACCGAAAAGTGCATTCCAGAAGTGCTTCGAGGATTGGAAGAAGCGCTGGCATAAGTGCATTATATCTGAGGGGAATTACTTTGAAAATGGATATTGATGAATAAATAAATACTTTTTGAAAAAATTCGAAATTCACCTTTTCTTTTGAACCTCATACTTTGAATATCTGAATTTAAGGGCTGGCCATGACAGTAAATGGCAAGAATTTAATACCTATCTGAATTTGAAGGGGCGGCCGCAGAACTCAACTTTTGGACAAAATTAATTTTTTTCTTAAAATTTCGAATTACATAGGAATTCGTTAATTAGAAATTAGGTTTTCAATGTCCCGTAGATTTCGAATGAATGGGGTTCTACTGTATTTCTAAATGGTTCTGATTGTCGATTTGATGGTGATAAAGTTTGAAATGAATCAATCTAACTTTATAGTTTCTTAGGCCAATCTCTCTGTGGTGACGAGTATATAAGAAAAGAATAATCAGGTATATTTTTCTAACCAAAACAGCTTTCTTCATAGACTTAGAGATATGATTGAGTCCCTCGACGGGAGCGACTCCGGTGACCCCTTTCACGTAGCTGCTGATCCGGAAGCCGACCGTTGGCAGCTTGGTCTCGGAGTCCATACCCACGGTGAACTCGCACTTGTTCCTGTAGCCGTCGATGGTCTCGGAGGTTTTAATGGGGCCGAAACTGCAGATGAGGCCGTCGTTAATCTTCCTTTGGGCTTCGATGTAGCCGCGCATGTTCGAGTGACTTTTCCAGAGTTCGTTGCCCATTTTAAGAATGACCCCCCGCACTGATCGGTGTTTGTATTCCACCTAAAGAAAATAAAAATAATTAAATTGGTAACTTGTCATTGTTTATGTTGTCCATGTGTTTTGTAGCTGCAAGAAATGATATTGTAGTTAAACAAAGTTTTTTGGCAAATGTAACATTCTTTTGGCAAAAGGGACTTTGTAAGGAATTGTGATAGACTGTGTCAACATTGTTGAAACTTTTGTAGATGCTTCAGTGAAATCATTAATATTGTGCAGAGCTTGGAGGTGGGTTGTACATACTTGTTTTTCATAGGGAACATTCCAGTATGGAGTTGTACTGTCTTTGATTTGCTCCTCCTGAGATTTGGTAACTTTTTTAATTTTGGACGTATCGTCTTCCTCTTCTGCGTCTGCTTTACGTTTCCTCACAAGGGGGTCGGGAGCAGGATTAGCAATCTATAAATGATAAAAACATCAACATCAACATATAATTATATCAGAAAGTTTTTATTGGTAAATATGAAGAAGTTCCAAAGATCGAAACAAGCGAGATTCTACAGAATTTAAAAGGGTAAAGAGTTACGTACCACAGCCTTCAAGTCACTACCTTTCCATTTGTACCCATCCAGGGTTTCAATAGCCTTGAGTCTGTCAGCCTCATTGTGGAAACACACGTAGAGCCAGCTGCTTCCTCGTCTCGGTGGCTTAATCTTTCCTGTCTTTAGTTGCAGTTTGTTATTCAACAGCTTCTTTAGTTCCTACAATAAAAGCATAAACTAAATCAACGATCGGTTGATCGCAGTGGCATGCATCGCTCTTTGTCCAAGGGTAGGCTGTGTGTAGTTTTTCAAGTTCGGGTACTAACGGGTACAAAGATTACTAGCAATGAAAGCGGTATGTTTCACAGTTTTAGTGTGTAAGTATGCGAATGCGTGGCTTTGCGTTATGTATCCTTGAGGAAGTCAAATGTCTGGACAAAGGTAGGTTGCAACCAAAAAGTATAAAATCGTCAAAGAAAAATAATTTATTGATGTGGAACAATTGTGACATAAAAAAGGTTAATTAAATTATAGAATAAAATAATTTTTAGCAAAAATTGTGTTTTTTGTCTATTGCATTTTAATTTCTTTTAATGGTTGGTTTTTCTTTGGGTAGGCACAGCTTTTCAGCCTTTATGTGCTGCACGCCACTAGTTGATCGGTTAGTTCGTCGAGTGATCCAAAACGTCGGATTACCACTGTGGCGTCACGGGTTCAATCCTCTGCTATCCCAGCAAGTCCTCCAACATTATACAAGCAACATTTTATATGTATAATATTAGCGGTAAGAGGAATTCAAATATTGTCAGGTTATTCATAACCTGAAAATGTATGTCCTTCTTTAAAGAAAAGAACTGTATTTTGCAAGATTCATATTTTATATGATCAACTGCCTGAAGCCTGTGGGACTAGGCCACTATGTTGAAGGGCTGAAGGAAGCGGGGAGGGGAAGGCGATAAGAAGAGAAAAGTTATCTGGCTATTCAGATCTTATCACTAAACACGACTGAAGTCATTTCAAGCAATACTTCGAATTCAAATAGTCAGTCACCAGGGTGATACTGAGAGTACAACTGCGGGCATACAGATCAGAGATTCCCAACGTGAGCGATATCGTCCCCCAAGGGTCGTTGAAGAAAATGGGAGGAGGTGGTTTCAAGGGTAAATGGGGAGCGGTGAAGGGCTACAGGGGGCCGGTGCACGGCTGAAATGGGGGACGAGAGCAAAAAAAATATTTTAAGCAAATTTTTATTATTAATTCAAATTTTTTCATAGGTACATTGTTGAAAGAATGATGCAACAAAATGAACTGTTCAATTATTTTATTGATTTGGTTTAATAGTTCTTTTGTCATTTTCTTTACGGTGTTATAACACCTAACCAGGTTTATCAGGACCTATTGCAGATGAACAATAATATACTACATAATATAGTATGTAAAATATCCACATAAATATTTATGAAGAGCAAAGAGCTAACATAATGAAGAACAGGGGTGATGAAAAGATTGTGTCGGGGTATAGATTCGACGGCAGAAATGAGAGTTATTATCTCTCAGTCAGTGTATATATTTAGATTTCATCACATTGAGCACTGATGAAAAGTATAGTCCAAAAGTGGATAGTGAGACAAATAAGGGTAAATATCCAGAGGACTGTCTCACAAAAAACAAACAAACAAAGAACATAAAAACCTATATTGTATATAAAACAATATATTAATTACATATAAATGAGGTATTTATGTTCTTAGTTAGGGTTTTGTTTATAAAAGAACTACCTAACCAGAAAACCATACAATAATTTAAAACTTTACCAAGCTAATTAAATAAAATGCATTATTTTTTTTCTCCAGTGACTGAAATAGTTATTCATTGGAACTAAAGTGATACGAAGTGATTTTAAAAAATAATTTGTGCGTATTAAGAATGAGGCAGTCCTCTGAATGTGCTCAAATAAGGTTGATAACCTGTCCAATAGATGAACCCGCTGCAAGTAATAATAGTAAATTCGTAGAAAATTACCAACTGTTTTTCTTTCTTGTATAAACTTACACTGATTCCGTAAAACTTTGGCATGTTTTTAATTTCAATTTTGTAAAGCTCCGAGGAAAATCCTCCAGTCTTTAGGTAAGAAAATTCGTCAAGTTCCTTGGTCTCTTCATTTTTATCGGGCAATATTAGGTCTTCAGAGAGTACCAAAGATTCTTCCATCGATTTGACGGATAATTCTTCAACAACCGAAGTCATTTTGATTTATATTGTACACAAACAAACAAAGCCACGCCGTAAATAAGCCGGCTGACAGTTATATTTTTGAGGTTATGTTTGTTTGACGTCAGATGTGTGCTAATCCATAGATTGTGAATGTAAAATAGAACTACTGTTAAACCGTTAAGTCATTCCAACTAGAAAAAAAGGGGCCTTTTTCGTAATTTTGACTCTTGTGGCTTCTACACGAGCGGGCGGCCTAATTGCTGGGTGGTCCGCCCGAAATTGCGTTTTGCCGCTACACGGCATTTTTCATCAGTGGTCATATGAATATAGCCCGGAGCGTATGTCCAATGGCTCGCTCCTAGCTCCTATAATCAGTAGTCATATAAATATCCGCGTGAGCGCACGCACTTTGCGTGAACAACCCCGCGTGCAACACAACGAAAACTTCGCGCTTACAATTTTCCAGCTACAATGGCTATTATATTGATATTCATAATAAAAAGAAAAATGACATCTATTTTAGGTATCTTTTGCTTAATTGGGGGGTTTGAGTTACATATGACAGAACACAATTTTATTTTTTACAAACAAAAACCTTCATTAAGATAGTGCGGCTATATTATTTAGAAAAAAATATATCGTAACATGTCGACTACTATACTATACGATTGTCCAGCTCCGGACACTTCTAATGTGCGTAATGAAGTGATATATATGTGTAGAATAAGGACGGCATTCCTGGCGACCTGACGTCTGCGCTCCAAAGACTGCAATCCGTTCGAAGATAGGGGAATCTATCAAAATGCGCCAGTAACAAGCGATATAAAAATTCAAATCGTTCCCAGTTCCAGACTTGAAGTCCATTTCTTGTAGACACTTAAAGAGTAGGCCTCCCTTTTTACAATAAAAATACATCGCCAAATAAAAAAATATAATGAAAATAAAACAATAACTTTGTTTATAACCACGAGAATTTTATTTAATTTTATTACGACCGACCGGTTTCGCTTAACATAAGCATCTTCAGGGTAGAAAAATTAAACTGATCAAAAATACATAGTGTGTGTTTATATATACAAAATAGAATAAGACAGAACATAACATAGAACAAAAAAAAATGAGATAGCATGAAATAGCATGAAATAGAAATAACCGAGCGAAAGAGACAGAAGTGCACATAATGGAATACCAAAGAATAACTGAACAGGTGATTATGGGATGGGAAATTTTACGAGATTATAGGGAATATACCTAATATTGGGCTATTGGACACATTTAGTTGATTATTAAGAATTCTATTTTTGGTTTTAACAGCTTTCTTTATTTCTAGTGATTCTAAATTATTCAATCTGTTTCCATGACCATTTTTATGAAGAATATTAGCACCGGTGCTTTGATTGAAGGTATGATCTTTATCAATAAGGTGATTGGCAAATTCTGAAAAACCGTTATTATTTAGGCATCTAAGATGTTCTTTAATTCTAATATTGACATTGCGTGTTGTTTTGCCAATATAGAATGCTGAACAATCATTACAATCTAATTTATATATTCCCAGTGACTAAGCTTGTCGTCTTTATCTTTTGAGTTGATTAAAAATTTACCTAAATTATTATTTGTATAAAATGCAGGTCTTAATTCAGAAGGAAGATTTTTTACACTGCAGGAAGAAAAATGATTAATGAATAAAATACGCCGCCATTGGTAACTAAGATTGTTAATAGTGTTAATTTTATGTGGATTAGTGAATAAGAAGTTTTTAGTGGCTATTTGTTTTTGTTTTTTACTTAAAATTGTATCAATTAAATCGGACTCATATCCATTATTTAAAGCTATTTTTTTAATTAATGCTAGTTCGTTGGAAAAATTAGTATTTGATAACGGTATCGTGACCAAACGATGGACCATTGAATGAAACAAACATTTCATTCAATGGTCCATCGCAGTCACAGCTCTGAGCATCGCTAATTTCAACAGGCTGCTTAACGTAAAAATAACGGATATAGTCGAACTGGCCAATACATTTAGTAAGCTAAACAAACTTAACCGCAAAAGCTTCTTATTCGCAATCCCGCAAACAGCACTATTAACGTCTTGGTGCAGCGTATTATTCATTAATCATTTTTCTTGATATGATAAGACCATTCTGAGCAAATCAACTCAGACCTCGCCGAGGAATATGGGCCAATGATTGTTCAGCGACTATTGACCAAACAACACGTCAATGAGGTAAGGAGCATCTTTGGGCTGGCGGTTTTTCGCAATGATAAAGATCGCTGCCAGACGGTAATTTGAATCACTAAGCTTTGTTAAACTTTCAAAAATAAGTAAGCCAAACGGTCGGCTGTATTCAGCCAAATATCTATTCCGGTATTCGCTGGTGACTGTCGCTCTTTTCGCTCGGTGATACGACTTCACTATCTTTGTGTTTATAAACACACGCCGACACGATCGGTTGTTGCTGCAGCAGCCAATAAATAAATAAGAATAAAATGATTATAAACAAAGGATGACATGACACAGCCTAAATAAGCTATCTAACCACAAAGTGACTGCTTTCTATCAAAAAAAAAAAAAATAAAAATAAAAAAATATACTCTGTTCTTTTATTTATCATACACCTACTATTTATTTTGACTTTAGATCGGTCATGAACAACCTTTTTAGCGGGTGGGCCAATTCGTAGATTTCGATGTATGTTTGCGGGTCGCAGAGGGTATAGAGGGGTATCTACAACTTGACAGACCTTCCACACGACTGGTTTGCCCAATACTAAATAAAGCCACTGCGTCGAAAGGTTAGACCATCCGGTTGTCTTTTTCTAAAATTGGTGGGCTTGACTGTAGGAAAGGACGACCGACATCCTTTCGACGCGGTGGCTTTAGTTAGTATCGGCCAAACGGTCGTGTGGAAGGGTCATAACTGTGCAGTCGGCAAAAAAAAAAAAACTGAATATAGAACAAATCTTCTCACTGTCCGGAGCCAGTAGGTACATACATTGCACAACAACAAAGTAACTAGGTACCTACCTAAAGTTTCGCATTTCATAATAACTTCAGATGTCACCTTGAGATTTAATTAAAATTATATAATTTATTATCAGGGTTCTCAAATAAAATTTGTTTCAGTAACCTTTTATTATTTTGTGAAACATTAACCAAGAAGGAAAGTAGTATTAGAATTATGAAAAAAGCGCCGCAGGTGATAAAAATTACATCTTCAAGGTCAAAACAATAAATGCTGTCGTTTTTTTCAACCTAAAATTTTAAATAATATATGAAAAGTAATTTTGGACGGCTAATTCATAATTTTGAAGAGAGACAAGTTTTGTAAAACTGAACGAAAACCGTTAAATATTTTGATTAATAATCATGGAAATCCGAACGATTACTGATACTTCTATATTTTGACTTACTGGACTTTAGTAACGACTCACCATATTATAATTTATGTGATTACACTTACATTCAAACTAACAAAAACAAATTGAAACAGTGTTATCTATATACTGAAAGTAAGCTATTATGGTTCGTTACCATGAAATGGTAGAGACGTGTATGTATGAATATGAACGAAGCATGGAGTGTGTGCCGAGACCGAGTTGTTTGGCGACCCATCCTCTCTCCTTACCTCTGCGGAGAAAAGGCGTGATGTTTATTTGGGTAGTTAGTTAGTGGGAATAGGAAATGGTAAAAATGGAAACTAATTGCTACACTGTATTACACTAGACTTTGCTATCATAATGTTTTCTGTTGATCTCTATGGATTCAAGTCTATAGAACCAGTCAATTTCTGTAATACAACAGACTAGATATTAAATTATTATTATTAAAGAAAGCTACTTTATTAGAATCCGTCACCATGACTAAAATAGTATAGACTTTGTAAATGATTTTACGCCAATAAAAGCTACTCAATTACACTTGTCATAGTGACAGTTCTCGCCGTGTCCGAAATGGTATAGGTTTTGTAAGTGATTACGCGTTAACAAAAGTTACTCATTCAGTTCTCGCCGTGACTGAAATGGTATAGGTTTTGTAAGTGATTACGCGTCAACAAAAGCTACTCTAATACAGTTCTCGCCGTGACTGAAATGGTATAGGTTTTGTAAGTGATTACGCGTTAACAAAAGTTACTCATTCAGTTCTCGCCGTGACTGAAATGGTATAGGTTTTGTAAGTGATTACGCGTCAACAAAAGCTACTCTAATACAGTTCTCGCCGTGACTGAAATGGTATAGGTTTTGTAAGCAATGTTGCGCAAACAAAAGCTACTCTAATACAGTTCTCGCCGTGACTGAAATGGTATAGGTTTTGTAAGCAATGTTGCGCAAACAAAAATTACTCTATTTTAGTCCTTACTGTTACTGAAACGGTATAGGTCTTGTAAATACTCGGCTTGCTTGAGTCAGCTTGCGGGGTGTCGCGTGTTGGGGTGATTAGGGGGGTGAGGAACAAATTAATAATCTCAGTAGCAACTAATTTTTAATCGTTTTAAATTTATTTATTTTACAAAAGAGTATATATTATATATGGTACAATGGTTGCATATATTTATGTTCTAACATAAACATGTAATTATTAGTAGGTGCGTCAGATGTAATGGCACACAGGCGAACTGTAGTGGGCAGCTGATCCCGATTGCGAAGAGGGTTTGAGGGGAGGGAGACACAAACTATCGTTCCCTTGCAAAAGAGGAACGATACCGACTTTTGAATTTGCACAAATCTTTCTTTTGTGCAAAACAACCAAATTTGTACAAAATCCAAAAATCTCCCCCCAAGGTTAGGGCCCAAGGCCAGAGCCTCTCGGACCTATAGCGAAAGTGCGGCCCTGATCGCTCCTCTTCAATAATTTTAAAATAAGTACACAATAATATTAACTGTAAACGATAAGATGCCTGGCAATCTCAAGTAGATATAGATCTCTCTGCAATCTCGAGTAGAGATAGATTGATTAAAAGGTCACCGCCATTATTCAATTCATAATCTATCGAACAACCGGCGCGACAACATGATCACCGAAATACTATTGTCCCTATTATTGGGACTTGTAATAATATTTTACTTTCATATTACTCGGAACAATGATTACTGGAAGAAAAGGGGAGTTCCGTTTGAGAAACCAGTGTTTTTGTTTGGAAATTACATGGAATCTTTGCTAGGGAGAAAGCACGTCGGAATGATTCAAGCCGATTTGTATAAGTAAGTAGTTTTTCTCTCTCTTTATCTACCGCCTTTTTATTCACGCATTTGATCTATCTACATACAAATTTGTACCCGGAGTTGAAAGAATGCCGGAAATACCGAGCTTTCTGCGAAGATAGTATAAAAAAACGCTCTAAAAATAATATTTTCCAATATTGTATAATATCACTGTGAGTGCAGGAAACAAACATATTTTTTTGGTTTAACAATATTCTAATCTAAAAGTGTGATCTGTATCGATTTTTAAAAAAACTAATGTCGCCAATTTAAATGATGCCTTTCGACTCCTAGGCCCAAACAGGCCAATGAAAATTGGATTATTTACCCAAGAAAGAATTTTGACTTAAAAGTATTTGATTGGTTTTACAAGAAGTACCTAACTACGGAAAAAAATATTGAGCTTACTTCGGCACACGGAGGCGCCCACGACACATTTATATCAGTTTATCTATATTGTAATTCAAATGAACATTATTATTAAATAATTATTAAATTTAGGTACTTAAAGTCGAGTCTCCTGCGCTTATTTTTTCAAAACATTACACAACAACTAAACATTAGGGCGTGGCCATACCATTTGTCTATCCAAATACAATATTTTTGCTTTCCGTGGCCGATGGAAAACATTTTTGTGTAACGTTTAAAAAAAACACTCGCAGGATACCCGCTTTTACATCAACCGTATTATATTTTAGAACGGTAAACTAGCTTGCGCATTCAGAATTTTATATCTACATATTACAAACTTCCCTTAAAAACTTGAAGCATTTATGCACTTAAAAAAATGTATGCTATTTTTTAAGATAATTTCTATTCATTCGTATAATTGAAAAAGTAATTATATGAAATTCCCCGAATAAAAAAAAATCGCGAAGTTTGTACCGAAAAATATAAATAACACATGTGGTTCGGTTATTTAACATGTTATAGGTATGAAAGAAAACACAGCATTGCTTTAAATGCTACTTAAGTCAGTAGTCTTGAGATTTTTGCTCTATTCGAAATATGTCGTGTTTTATTAAATCGTCTTGAACGATCGCTATGCCCTAAACTTTATTTATATTAGCGCGCTCCCTCTCTCTTCCGAATTAACATATTTACTGTTCAAACAATGTTCAGTTTCCACTTGGAGGGAATTACTGGGAAGTGTTAATTTAATAAAAAGGCCCTAATATATTATTGAACTCCAGTCCTTTTTTAGCACATTTTTTTATCGATATTTACCTTCCAACCCATAATTAACCGCTGATAACCGTTTTCATAGTTAAAATATTTTTCAAAATAAAAGGGTGTTTTTTTAGAGCTATACAAATTCAAAATGATAAAACAACACATTAAAATAATGAAGGTCCATGATATTGGCTTTATGTAATAGATCATTTTTTGCCATTATTGTTTAAATATGATTTCGGGCATATGAGTGCCACGGCTAGATCGAATGAAGCGCAATCGTGAAGTCCAATTTTCGACAACTTTATCGAGCAACTGGGGCCGTATATCCGCAATAACACGGCGAATGTTGACTTCCA